>CALSBZ010046708.1:535954-554554 GCA_943591055.1 Gobionotothen gibberifrons
GGGGGGGTCCGAAAACCAGTCAGTATCTGGTGAGACCACCATTTGCCTCACGCAGTGCAACACATCTCCTTTGCATAGAGTTGATCAGGTTGTTGATTGTGGCCTGTGGAATGTTGGTCCACTCCCCTTCAATGGCTGTGCGAAGTGCGAACTGGTTTTCGGACCCCCCCAGACCCCCCCAATAAAGCAAAAATGCACGTTTCAGAGTGGCCTTTTATTGTGGCCAACTCCGTTTCTAATACGCAAAAAGAATGCAAAACGCATCTATGATTATTTTTAGTATTTCTGATCTTTCCAATCCAGACGAGAGATTTCTCTCCCCCGCCTGCTTGGGAGGGGGCGGGGCAGTTTACACACACGCAGCTGCTACATGCAGCAACACACACACACGGAGGAGATGGCGGAGAGAACGCTCTCTGAGGTGTGGTTCATCTTTACCCATCTCGATGTGGACAATGCTCGATACCAAAAGTGCATTAAGAGTTTAGCATGTAAGGGCGGTAACACGAGCAAGTCTAAACATTTAGCAAAAGTGCACCACATTCAGACGGAGGAATGCATCGGGTTCTGCAGCCCCATCCACGAGTAACGTTTCCACGTCAGGTGTTATGTATGCTAGCAGCAACACACAGAGTTAACTAAATGATATAAACATGGGTTAATGATTAGAGGTAACTGAGTTATTTAGTTTGTTCAAGTTTCAGCTATTCTGTTTACAGTTCTGTCATCAGATGATTTAATACGGTTTGTTAAAACATTGTCGTTTCTTTTGATGTGAAATATTATGTATTTAATTAAAATAAAAAGCAATGTTTATTTTGTTCACAATTTGTTTAGTTAGTATAAAAGAACCGATAAGAGTACCGTTAAAAGACCGGATCGATAAAAGTAGCAGTACCGTTAAAACCTTAACGATACCCATCCCTATAGCAGGGTTATTATTTGATGTTTGCTTTAAATAGAAGTAAGATTAACCTGGGCGATTTGGCCATTTGATTATCCGACTGCTGTAGTTTCTTGTCGAGTCAGATTAGTTTTTTGGAGATGTTTACAGATATCCGCAATAAATTCCGATGAGTCCTCAGGGCAAGAATCATGAAACTACATTCAACATGTCCCTTTAAATAACACACACATCTGCACAACCTTATATATAAGCAGTGTGCGAAAAAGTGCACGTCCCACCGTCCGGGACGTGTTATTTACAATATCGGACAAGTAGATCTTTCAATTGACTTGTCCGGCGGACAAGTGACGTTTTTCGCCCTCATTTATTGACAAATTATTGATAACTTCAGTTGACAAAAGGCAGAACTCATTCGCAAATTGTACGTGTCCGCAATTGTTCGTTTAGAAATGTTAGTTTCGGTTCTGCTTGTCGATTCCTAGGAAATACATTTCGCCGCTGTCTGTACTGTTAGACGGGGGCGGGGCAGGGCGTGGTGGGGCGGGAAGCACAGTGGCAGGGTTGGGAAGCGAAACTCGGTTCCGTGTAAGAACAAATAACAATTGTCCGGTCCCGGGATTAATAAGAGTTGTGAGGACAGGAGGCGAGGCCGAGCCCCGCGGACCGCAGCTCTCTCTCTCTATGCTCCGGATCCGCTGCACGGTGCAGCTCAGCGTCTCTCTCTCTCTCTCTCTCTCTCTCTCTCTCTTTCTACACACAGCGGATCCGCTGCACGGTGCAGCTCAGCGTCTCTCTCTCTCTCTCTCTCTTTCTACACACAGCGGATCCGCTGCCCGTTTAACAGCCTCATCTTTGTCAAACTTTCTTATGTTGTTTCTCTAACACGTAATGAAGGTTATTAAGCGTTTTAGCTCCTGTGTTGTTAATATTGACCGCCATTTCCTTTATGAAGTAAAGCAGCCTCCCTGTCTGTGTCCTCGCGCTGTCCTCACATCCCCGGACCCCCAGAATCGGAGGAGCACAGGGATGTCAGTATTGTTTGAAGTAGGGTAAAGAAAGTAAATTATTGAAATGAAAATACTATTTATTTACTTTTACAAACAGTGAGCAGCTGGGCAGCTGCATCATGTGTATTGCAGGACATGTGTAAGCATGCAAGCATCTTTGAGTTGTAGAAAAGCGCTAGGCCTATAGGCTATACATATAATGTATTATTATTATTATTATGTGTTGGACATGTGTGGTTGGACTCTGTCTCACAGGCAGGTTGCAGTGTAACATCAGAGGAGACTGGGCCAATTGTACATTCTCAAACTGCACCACTTAGAACTAGCTAAACAATGCAGAGATTATTTTTATATAATTGTATTCAATAACCATAAGAAATTAAACAGTATGATGTGATTTGTAAATAGGAATACAGATTTGACTTAATGTTTTCATGAATATATTTTTCTCCCAGTTTGTCATGGGACTTATTTTTACCCTCTCAAAGAACCGGAATCGAGAACCGAAAATAACCGTAATCGAAAAGCAGGACCGGAATCATTAAAATCCAAACGATACCCAACCCTATGTGTGATGCAGTAAAATCTTACCGCTCACTTACGTTAGCGGTGTCGTAAAAAACGTGGGAAAATGTAAAATACGATGGCGAAGAAGAAGATTCCAGTGGCCCCAATTTTTGTCCATTCTGGACAAGTGAAAAATGTATTCGGACAAGTAAATTGCCAAAGTCACTTGTCCATGGACAAGTACTCTCTAAAAACTTTTTCTCACACTGATAAGCCAGATCATTAGGATCAACCAGAGAAATTCTTTGTCAATTTAAACTATTTTTACTGTAATTTAAATTGTCAGTTCACTGAACTTGTAGCTTAAATAAAATATAAATAAAGTGTATTCATTATTAATTTAAGCAACAGGGTGTAAATAGCAGTTTACAATAGAAAATGTAGCCATATTATTTTATATTTAAATGATAACAAAATACTCTAAACCAGGGGTCTCAAACTCAAGGCCCGGGGGCCAAATCCGGCCCGCGACTTCATTTTATGCGGCCCCCGCAAGAGCTTGCAAAGAATATAATATGTTTATTATACGGTTACATGCCACTTCACAGAAGCAGGTTGCCCATAAACTACATGTTCCACAATGCATCTCGTTTTGTGACATGCGCACTGAAGAGACTTGCAATTATTTGCCCTGGACTTCTGCTTTCAGACGTAGTTAATTACTAAGTTATTATCCTATCCGATAATAATCTAATTCAGAGGCAATAATGTCATATAATACATTATTTTATATATATATATATTATATAGTTATATAGTTACAACCGTCCCTTTGAGTGTAGCCTTAATGCGAATGTGGCCCGCGATGAAATTGAGTATGACATTTCCAAAAATCAAAGCTGATACAAGAGGATGGGCCAGTCGTATAACAGAAAGAGGCCTAGGAGGAACTGCATTTGTGAGCATGTTTAAATTACTTTAAACACAAAGAATGGGCAACCATTTTTACTCTTCAGTCTTATTATTTTACAATTATATCAAAAGAACACAGTCTACAATATTCAGATCTGAGACTTGTGTTTATAGTTTGCCAATGCCCTTTCATCTTTTATGTTGGTGATTAGGAATGCATCCATTATCCCTATATGGTGTTGTAGGACATTCAAAGGACAGTAAGCAATCTTACCCTTCTAGCAGGCGAAACACAGCACAGCAGTCTTGGCTCAGGCCTCTCACTTTGAGGGCTTTATCTAGACTCTCGTACACAGTCTGTCCTTGGCGAACAGTCACCTGAAAACAGGAAACTGCATTTCAACAAAAGCGACTTTGAAAAGAAAATCATTGGCCATGTACACAGAGGAAAAAAGAATGCATACCAGCAGTCCTGAAAAGCAAAAATGACAGCTGCACATTTTGAGTTCATGTTGTCATCAGATTATCCATGTTATGACAGAACTTCAGTCCAGTTTACAGATCACTTTTTCCTTTTCTATCCTATTCCTTTTTTGGACTACATCAGAGCTCTTAAAGACAACATTGATGTTTGGCAGTGAACACAGCTGCTGGTGCCATACTGATGTTACCTCCCCAAAATGTCACAACTGTGTGCGCATTTCTCACATGGTAATCCAAAACCAATTTTGATCATAGCGTGGTTTGTCTGTTCTTTTGATATAAGAAACCAAGCAGAGAAACTGGAAGAGCTCAGCAGTCAATACATTTTTCAAAAACAGGTAGAACATATATTGTCACAAAACTATCAACTCAAGTTTCACTTAAAAGGCAACAGAAGTGGACATGTATGGTTTGCTGTTTTCAGTTAATATGAATAACAAGATGAGTGCATTATCAGTATTATTAACATTTAGCAGAACAGGAAACGACAATATAACAAATATGATTCAAAACAAAAATATGAAAACAGGATATACATGTCTGATAGGAAAAATAAGTCACAGAAACACACCATCTGTGCAACCTCACACCACACCAGCTTTACAATAGCTTACTCACTGACATCCTTAGGAGGATGTCACATTCTGTGTGAGTTATAACACTTACAACCAACAGCGCTGGCATAATTATTTATACAGATATAGATTCAGCCTTCCCATAACATTTATACTTTTTGTATTCAAAAATGTGTTTTTCTGCTGAGTGATTGACTAAAAGCAAGTAAAGCAAATCATCTCACCACTGTCCTCTGTTTGTTGGGGAGGTAGACCCGTATGGTGCCCCCACCTCGGGGTACATCCTCCGGACTGGTCTCCCCTGAGGAGGAGTAGGAGGAGGAGGTGGAGGACATGATGAGGCGGGAGGAACTGGGACAAGGAGCACTTAGACACCACCTCTTTAGGAGAGCTTCATGCGCAGTGGGATGGATCCAAGAGAGTTAGCCCTTTACTTGGAGCCTGCAACGACATGGACATATTTCAGTTTTGACACAATATAGACTACCTCTATGTGTGAATAAGGTGGATGCCGTTGTTGGGGGAAAAGGCAATTTTCTGTCCTAGATATAACGATGATCCATCATCCTATTAGATGAAGGTAAAGGTTCCATCACTAAGAAACAATTAACACATAGCAGAAAGCCTGTCCCAAAAACACTTAACACTATACATGATCACAGCACATGTAAACAAGCAAAGCTGTACAAAACCAACGCTGTCCATAACTAAAATGGCTGTGAATCACGACCAACTATTTCAGTCTATATCTCCATTCACAATACCAGCCTACATGCATAATATGGACACGACAATTATAGATAAATAGTTTGGAATTCACAAAATGCAGAACGAAACGATTATTGGCAGCGCTTGCCTGTTTATGGTTATTTAATTCAAAAGCTAAATTGCATACATTTACGAGTTTTGATTAGAGGGAGTGTGCAGGTTAATTAATACAACTATACCCTCCCACCGCTTTTACCATACAACGTTAGTGAAAATACTGTGTTTGTTAGGTGGTTGGTGTCGGATACACCAAACAAACTCTGTGGAATGGCATCAGTCTTAATACATCTATATAGAAACATGTGTTGCTGACAAGGAAACCCGTGTATGCAAAGATACTGAATTAGTTGAGGTAATACAAGAGAGATAGCACGTACCCGGTCACTTAGCGGCACATACAAACGAGAAACATGTTTAAAGCTGATGCTAACTAGCATAACAATTATACACGTACACCAACAGAAACATCCGTGCATGTGCCGACGAGCTTTAATTTCATGTAGAGATATAGCGCTGAAAGACAAAGTTGCAAACCTGCAAACTTGCTATCAACTCGCATGCTAATGCTTGCTAACGATAGCCTTTTAGCTTAGCATGGGCTTTGCCTGCTAAGCAACATGACATCTCGAGTTTGGAAGGCCATGTTTCTCTCGGAGCGCTAGTTAAAGGATTTAAACTAACTAGCAAACTACTTTAAAAACTGCAGAAGATAGTACGATGTGGGTATAAACTAATGTAATAAAAAATGTACGCTAATGCTAACGATGTAATATTATTATTGCGTTTGTAATTTCCTCTCAGCTCGACTTGAAACTGTGCGAGTCAGCTGGTTAAATGCTGAGGGGAGTAGGAGAGGAGATTGTGTGGCTAACTCAGAGACTAGTTAAGTTTACTCTAGTGTAGCCTACAGTGTTTTTAAGCTACTCCTAGCCAGCTAACATTAGCCAATGTGGGGTTTCTACCACCGCGTCAGCTTATTGAGTACTTATGTGTCTTCCCAAAATAAACAGCAGTGACTTATTTAATCGACATTCTGTAAACTGCACACCGTTGTTGCTATACAGTTGCCAGGATAACAGCAAAGAGCCTTCCGTCCATTGTTTATTACAGTTTAGATACAAGTAAAACGCTTACCTGTAGCAGCCATTTTGAATTCTTTCAATCTGAAATCAGATCTGTCAAGAACTTCGTGGAAAGCGGAAAACCTCCGAACTGCTCCGCCCACATTGGTTGATTGGTTGAAAGGGCCAGTGGGTGGCGCCAATTCACAGTCATGTTTAATCTGTCATTACCGTCATTACCTATGGTCATTACTGATATTCAGTAATAGCCTATTAATACACATGCCAACAAAGCAGGAGTGCACATAGTGCTGCACGTACCGAAAGGAAACTAAGTAGTAGTTATTATTACAATATTGAGAGTAGTGACCAAACAATGTAAGTGATAAAAAGGTTTTTACATGACATTACATTTAGCTGACGCTTTTATCCAAAGCGACTTACAAATAGTGCAATAAACCATAAAGATTTCAACCAAGGACGACAAGAACAGTGCTGACATATTTACTACAAACAAACAATATAATTGTAAATGCATGAGCATAAGTTGAACGTCTCTAAATATCTAAGTTTTCCTAGAGGGTGAAGAGGCATGTGGGCTAGAATATTAGTTAAAGCAAATAGCTATCTTTCAGAAGAGTTCAGAGAAAAGATACATTACTGATGAATCACATATTGCAAAAGAGTTTCAAAGAGGTTGGGCCATCCTAATGACTGTGGATATTTACAGTATATATATATATATTAAAGAAACTATAGCAGTGCTCCAAACTGGATAGGCCTACCCATAAACACAGAAAGTAATCAGAAACAAGTGTATTGCCAGGCACGTTCACATGTGCTTTGGTGTCTGGTGGTGCTGAGTGCTGACATAAACAATCTAAGAGAATAAGTTGTCAGAGTGGGTCAAAAATATAAATGTAATAAAAAGAAAGTATTTTTTACAAACTATTTGGCATTACAAAAGAATAAAGAAAAATATTTACACCAGTTTGTATTTAAATATACAAAAGAACTTAAAGAGCTTAAAAACTAAAATACTTAGGACAATGAATATATGACAAATATATGGCAAACTACAGTGGAGTATTGTATGTGGAGGGCTGTGCAGACATGTGTGCAGAGCTGGGCAAAATATATTCGGAGAGCTGAACATGGCTCACAGTAATACAAATGAATGCAAAATAAATGCGATATGTTTTTCGCATGATGTGCACTAATGAAATGCATAATGTTTTTCTGGGGTGGATAAAAGCCAGTGTCAGTGGGGGTCCCAGGCCCTGGTGAAACTGTTCAAGTGGCGAGAGGTTTTGTTCCTCACCTCCTCCATCACCATCTGGTACACTGCAGCTACAGCCAAGGACCGTGGTGGTGAAGGGCCATGTTGACAGCATCATCTACAGACCTGTTGGCTCTGTAGGAGAACTGCAGGGGGTCCAGAGGGGGTCTATGAGGATTTTGAGGTGTGGAAGGACAGGGCGCTCAAAGGACTTCATAATCACAGAGGTCAGGGCGACTGGCCATCTGGCATACCGGGAATCATCCCGGTGGGCCGTTGACACGACGGGCCGGTCGGATAAGTCACTAGCATGAAAGGAAGAAAGTCCGATGTAGCAACTGTCCCATTCTTGACACATGATGCCCCATGTCTCTTCGAAGTCACAAAACAATGATCCAAAGTTAGAACAATTCATACAAATGGTGAACATCACAAAAGTACAGTACAGGACAAAATTACACATGTACAACGTGTCTGCTGGTAAATGGACTGTACTTATATAGCGCTTTATCCAGTCTTTACGACCCCTCAAAGCGCTTTACATACTACATGTCGTTCACCCATTCACACCCATTCATACAGAGCAGTGTACCTTACTCTAGGAACTAACATGCATACACATTCACACACACTCACACACCGTTGGCCATCGGGAGCAACTCAGGGTTAAGTATCTTGCCCAAGGATACATCGACATGCTGACGGCAAGGGCTGGGATCGAACCCATAACCTTCTGGTTGAAAGACGACGCACTCCCTCGCAGCCACAGTCACCCTAACTGAGCATCTACAGTATGAGTGACATCATTTTAGCATGTTTTTGATTGGATGAATTAGACTTTTTTGAACCGTCCCTTATTTTCATCATAGACCTTCATACAGGAAGTAAATAAACTATCAAGTATAATAAACACCTCTGTTTGGCAGTGCTCTCAATCCTTAAAACTGGATAGGGTCAGGTCAGGATTGTGAATACATGCATTGCATTTGCTACTCAGATTTGTTTCCTCTCATAGGTGTGAAAGGAAATGAGACACTGACTAAAAAATCCTAGTTGTCTGACAGACAAATGCTGTTTATAAAGTACAGTTTAAAACCCATATAAAAATCATACTTGGAAGATAATTCTGGGACCTAAGTGACACTGGTAGGCATCCTCTGGAAGACGGGCAGGAGACCAAGGGAATAATGGTGATTATCTGTCTGAGAATACACAAGAATAAATCAAAACACTCGCAATAAGCAAGCACCCCACCAAAATATGACTGTTTGCTAATAATAAGGAAACTGTTCAATTTAGACTGCAACAGGTATGACAAGGAGATAAGGGAATTCATGTCAAGGTTAACTGGAAAAAGTCAGTATTACACTGGGAAATCAGAGAAAGTAAACAGATTTTAATCAATTCCTTAAGAGCCACCATGATAATCAGGTTTGGGGAGCAACGCATTACAAGTAATGGGATTACGTTATCAGGATACTTAAAAAGGTAACTGTATTCCTTTACAGTTACATTAACAAAGGTGTGATCAGATTACTGTTACATTTTTAGCAAAACAGGGATTACTTGCAGGATTACGGTATCAATGAAGATCAATATATTATAGATTTAATTTTCTTTTTCATTAAGGCTACTTTCCTTATTCTTTTATTTTTTTCAAATCCAGTAATTCAACACCTGATTTATTAAAACACAAATGTTTGCTTTTAATTCATATATTAAACTCAAACACTTGTTGTAAACTCTACTATTTGTGTGTCTATCTCAAATGTACACTTATTTTATCCTAGATACCTTAAAGGTGTGGTAGGTAATTCACTTCAGAAACACTTTTTGTTATATTTCATGGAATGCTCTTACATCCCGATAGCAATGAATATATTAAATGCTTTGACAATAAATACATACAAAAATGTCATCTGTGGTTGCGCTGTAAAAAGCACGAGCAATCATTTGAGCCGGCCCGGCTAAAATAACTGGATGGCCTACCTGCCTGTCAGCCTTCCATCTGTGCACAAACTTATCTCGTGCCCTCATTGGTCATGTGCGCGTTCGTGTGTGTTGGAGGAGGGGCTCTGGAAGGAAGTCTGAAGGAAGGGGCAGATTATTTCCGATTGTGCACTTTCAGCGCACTCGAGCTGGTTTCTCCATTCTTACCTACCCTACCTTTAACATTTTTCTCAGAGACGGCTGGTGATAAAAATGTTGGGTGGGGCGCAACAAAAACAACCTACAACCAGGGGCGGACTGGCCATCGGGACGAATCCCGATGGGCCGGTACCATGGCCGGTACTGAAGTGGGCCCGTTGGACGATGTGGGCCAGTCGGATAAGTCACTAGTTGACAATTTACTAGCGGTAATTACTTGCGGTACCGAGGTGGGCCGGCGGTACCGAAGTGGGCCGGTCGAGAGTCCCGGGATGATTTGTAGTCCCAGTCTCGATCACTTGCCTGCTGATGAATTTTTTAATCGGGTCGGTCCGGTCCAAGCTCCTTTATTCTCTTTTTTTCTTCCAGTGGACGCCTTGTGAAAGGGTGTTTTTGTAAAGAAAAAACAGAATTTTTCGCACTTGAATTTGCCATGACAATATCATCCAGAAAAGTCATGAAAACAATACAGATTTGCTGCCAATAAAAGTGGGAGGGTCTGGGGTGCAGAGAGTTGCGCCCTGTGGGAAAATATGAAGCCGCCAATCAGCGAGCAGCTTTTGGTCACCTGCTTACCAAAAGTTTAACGACTTCCATTCACTCTGATTTGGCCGGCGTTCCTCAACTAGGAAGTATGTATTCCCACAAAAATACCCAAAATGCGGTAAACATTTTTTTACGGAATGCAGACTACCATGCAGGCGCATCGTTCAAGGAAACACGTTTATTTCATAATATTTTATATATAATAATTCACGTTTATCATGTTTAAGTAGGCTTTCTTCTCGAGATATTATGAGAGGGGGCAGCGTCCCAGCGCCCCGCATTGACCAGCCGCCACTGGTTGTTCTGTCGTCTGAAGTGAAAACATCTTATTGATATTTCTTTCTATTTTATTGAGTTGCATTGTGTTTGATGTTGAGCTAATCCAAAAGTAACGGAAAGTAATTAGATTACATTCCTTTAATATTGTGATAGGCCTACTCAGATTAGGTTACTGATTATATATTTTGTACAGGCAACTAGTAATTGTAACGGATTACATTTTAAAATAACCGTCCCAACTCTGATGGTAATATATTTTAGTTGGTTTTGTTTCCTGCTATCTCCTGTCCACCATCCGGTCCAGTAGATGGCGATAATGCACCAACACGTCTCACCAGTAAACCTTAGAAAAGAAGAAGAAGAAGAAGATCTCCCAGCCTGCACTGCTGCTGCTGTGTCCGACGTTACCGAACTACTCTGACTACAATCTGTGAGAGACAGCCCTGAACCAGACACAGAACCAGCCGCCCTGTGTCTCCAGCATGAGTATCCGGACCCTGCTCGCCTCCAGCGGGATGATCGCTGCCATTGGGCTCGGCTACGGGATGTGGTCGATAATCTCTCCCGGAGAAGAGAGGCGCAGAGAGATGGTCAAGGTGAATCAGCTGATCAGCATTCACTGTATACACGAGCCTACTAAGTGAAACTCAACTAAGATAAAAAATTGTAGCACCACTTTGTGTATCAAGCACAACAGTTGCTTATATTTTTTAGAAGCTCACATTCGATTATAGTTTCCTACTGTAAATGTAATATATCGTAGCCCATGACACTGAAATATCTATAGGGAGGCCTATGTAAAAATCACTAGAGCTAAGATTGGACTGAGACAAAAAATAAAATATAAATGCATATACATTTAAAAATAATTAAAAAAAATAAAAAGTATGGAGAAAGCAGTAAACACGTTTTGTTTGTCTTAGCAGGCCTCCTACTGTGTGGTCCATTGTTGGGTGTACTGTCTGTGGATGGTTGGCTCTCCATGCAGATTCTGTCTTTATGTGCATTTTTTAAATATAATTTTAATAATTTTATCCTATTTTGTATGCTTTTATCCCTGTGCTTTAAACAGTTGCCTGCTAGGGGACCTCAAATTAATATGCACATTATGTAATTAATAATCACTGTGCTTATGAAATAATTACATAAACTACGTGTATTATTGTATACCAAATAAATTCTATGTTAAATCCTAGTCGCCGATAAACCTTATTTGGGATCAAAAGTCAAACAAAATTGTCGACAAATATTAAAAACCAGCACGACTAAAATATGCTTTCATTACATAAAAGGATCATAAAACTGATTTGACTCGTTAACGTTTTGGCAACAATACATTGGGGGGGTATGTAATTTATTTCAGAATCACTTTTTGTTATATTCCATGGAATGCTCTTAACATCCCGATAGCAATGAATAAATTAAATGCTTTGACAATAAATACATTAAAAAATGTAATCTGTGGAAGCCGTAGCACTGTAAAAAGCACGGCCAATCATTTTTACGGTGGCCCTGAAGTGCACCACAGCATTTCACAAAACACTACAGCATTTCAGAAAACGCCACAGCATTTCAGAAAAACGCCACAGCATTTCACAAAACACCACAGCATTTCAGGAAACGCTACAGCATTTCAGAAAAGCTACAGCATTTCAGAAAACGCTACAGCATTTCACAAAACTCAACAGCATTTCACAAAACTCAACAGCATTTCACATTGGACGGAAAGGGTATTCCTTTAGGGAGAACACTTCTTGTTTGTGATTGGACAGAGCCAGCCAGAGAAGCACTGCTGTGATTGGTTGTTTTTGCTGCCAGTCAAGAAATTACGCTTCGTGATTGGTCAGCACCCGACAGCGCAATATGTCCCAACACATCAGCCGTTAGCTGTTAGCACACACTCAGAGCTCACAGCTCCTCATATCTGTTCAGAAACAGAAAAAAAGTACAAACCACAGACTGTCTATGTCATGGCGAATACAGTCGCTGCTTTATTTATGTCTGTATGACGTTGTTGTGAGTTTGGACGGAGCAGCTACAGGTTAGTTTAGCCTGATCGATCCGATTCAGAAAACACGCATTTTAAAAGCTTTTCGCCTGCCGTCTTGTCTGCAGACTTGTCAAAGCGTTAATTTATGGTTTTTGCTAACCGGTATCAGTATGTAGTTACTTCGGCATCATTTTTTAAACGTGTATTACAATTAAATCAATATAAATATGTTCATGTTGTTGTAGTTGGTATCTCCCATAGAATTTACATGGAGATACGCCCCGCCCCCTCTCCAGCGCGTCTTGTTTGAATGACAGGAGTAAACGCATCGCTGCATTAATTTTTTTTTTTTTTCGCATCGCTGATCGCTCTAATCGCTCGAGTTTCACCGCGGCTGTCAGCTGTGTTTACTCCTGTCATTCAAACAAGACGCGCTGGAGAGGGGACTGGGCGTATCTCCATGTAAATCCTATCGGAATCGGATCCATAAGGCTAAACTAACCTGTAGCTGCTCCGTCCACACTCACAATAACGTCATACAGACATAAATAAAGCAGCGACTGTATTCGCCATGACATAGACAGTCTGTGGTTTGTATATGTTTAACTTTTGTCCAGTTTCTGAACAGATATGAGGAGCTGTGAGCTCTGTGTGCTAACAGCTAATGGCTGATGTGTTGGGACCAGGTTGGGACATGTTGCGCTGTCGGGTGCTGACCAATCACGAAGCGTAATTTCTTGACTGGCAGCAAAAACAACCAATCACAGCAGTGCTTCTCTGGCTGGCTCTGTCCAATCACAAACAAGAAGTGTTCTCCCTAAAGGAATACCCTTTCCATCCAATGTGAAATGCTGTGGTGTTTTGTGAAATGCTGTGGTGTTTTGTGAATTGCTGTGGTGTTTTGTGTATATACAAAATCAAATAAATAAAACAGAGGATGTGTGATGGATTATGATCAGGGTGGATATGCGAGTGTGAAGAGATATGTTTATGTGATGAAATACACTTATTAATTCCATTTATCTGCCTCTTGCTTTACCGCCCATCAGAATCTGCCTGAATACAGCTCACAAACGATGGACGAGACGAGGAAAAGGACCGCTCTGGTGATGCAGACACTGAAGGAGGCTTCTGAGTGCAACGAAAACTTATCACGAGGGGTTGGAGGGAAGTGAACCTGTTGGAAAGTCTCTGTGTAGAAAATGCTACTGTCATGCAGGGCCTCATCCTGTGCAGAAACAGATGGACGTTATTTATTCCAGGGGAAATTGCTGTCTAATGTTCAGCTCTATTGCTTCATTGTCTGTGACAACTTTATACTGTTGGATGTTAAAAATATATATTAAAACTATTCAAACAACCTATTTTCAGTCTTGTTGTAAGTTAGCTGGTCACCTGAGGCCTGTACTACGAAGCCGGATTTTCGCTTAGCGAGCTAACTTCAGGGAAAACTCTGGGTTTCCGGTCCTACGACGCTGGTTCACTCCTTAGCGGGCTAGATCTCCATGGTAACTTATGCTGAACGGCTAGCCAGGGAGGTATACTACGAAGCAGGATTTTCGTTTCGCAAGATAACTTCTGGGATTTCCAGTCCTACGAAGCTGGTTCACTTTTTAGCGGGCTAGATCTCCATGGTGACTTATCCTGGAACCTAGTCTGTGCTCCGAAGCAGGATATGTTACAGGATAAGGGATCAACTGTGCGGAGTTCTTCTTCTTCTTTGCTTTTTCATTTCATTTCAAGCCTTTATTTATACAGATTATCCCATTGAGATCATTGATCTCTTTTTCAAGGGAGACCTGCTCAAGTAGTTCCACAAGAAACATAAAAACATAGACAGAACAACAAAAGGACATCATTCAGCATCATTACAGGGATTACAATTTACACAATTATCCACAGAAACGGGTACCAACAGCTTCCGATTGAGTAGCATCCAACCGAGCTTTAAAAACATTTAGTGGCACCAGATTGCTCAGCTTCCATTCCTTTTGCAGACTATTCCAAGACAGAGGAGCTGCGCATCTAAAAGCTGTCTTCCATAAGACAGTCCTAGCAGTTGGCACATTTAATAAAACCACAGCATTTGATCTCAGGCAGTAGCCACTTACAATTTTTCGTGAGATCAGGGAGCAGATATAAGATGGAAGTTTCCCTAACATGGCTTTGTATATGAAAATGTACCAGTGACTGAGCCTCCGTACAGTTAATGAAAGCAAGCCAGCCCTTGCATACAGGGTACAGTGATGGGTTAATGCTTTACAGTTTGTCACACATCTCAGTGCACTGTGATACGCAGCATCTAACTTGACCAGGCAATTGGCAGGTGCATTCATATAAATCAAATCACCATAGTCCAGCACAGGTAAAAAGGTCACAGTGACTAGCCTTTTCCTGGCCTCAAGCGAGAAACAGGACTTGTTCCTGTAAAAGAAACCTAGCCTAACCCTCAGCTTTTTAAGCAGGTTATTTACATGAAGTTTAAAATTGAGACAATCATCAAGCCAGATACCAAGGTATTTGTAACAGGTAACCACTTCAAGTTTTATTCCTTGCGTCGTTACAATATCTAAAACAGGCTCTGGTGTCTTTTTAGCTTTAGAAAAAAGCATTACCTTGGTTTTATCAACATTTAAAAGAAGCTTTAGTTCAGAGAGCTGAGTCTGAATAATGTTAAAAACAGCCTGTAATTTAACACCAGCCTCCTTGATGGAGGGACCTGCACAGTACATCACGGTATCATCCGCATAAAAATGTAAAGTGGCTTCATCGACATTTTCACCTAAACTGTTGATGTAGATGGAGAATAAAAGTGGACCTAAAACAGAACCTTGGGGAACACCATTAGTGATGTTCAAATGGCGAATCGCTTCCACTTGGAGCATATATCGCCAGCTACTATTGATTTATTTAATGTATAAACTGCCCGTATTGTTCATGTAGAACAGTGTTCACGTAAGCCTGCACATTGATTTTATTTTTATTGTGCTAGGACCCGACGGCGTCCTAGCACGAAGTGCGAGGAAACCTATTGTTATTGGAGGAATTCTTCTTATTAGGGCCCGAGCACGAATGTGCTAGGACCCGACGGCGTCCTAGCACGAAGTGCGAGGAAACCTATTGTTATTGGAGGAATTCTTCTTCTTATTATTATTCCAAACTTTAATGCTTATTTTCAGGCCTTTAGGATGCTTACAAAGTTGTATAATTTTGCACAGACTTCAGGACCGGTGAAAAATTTGATATTCTGGAGTCAATGGGTTAAATATTTTTAACCTGCTCACTAGCGCCACCTATCAAAATCCCATTTCGGAATAAATTTACAAAGTCACACCGTAACTCCGAATGACCTGAGATTTTGCTCATGTTGTTTAAATTAGCATAATGTTCAAAACAGTGAAATATTCACTTAAATTTCAATGTTCACTTTTTCAACACCAAACTTCGTATACAGCATCGATGGAGGGTCAGACACATTACCCAAGAAAATGAGCATGTTCAGAATATAAATATTGCCACCATGAATCAAAACGTTCTCTCAAAAAGGCGGGGCTAAGAAAGAAACGCTCATAACTCATCAACAATGTATCCATTCACCACAGATTTTGAGAAGGTCCTCGCTGCGGACCGCGGAATGGGGCGGGGTTGGATAAAAGGCGGGGTTGGATGTCCGACCCATGGATGTATAATAAGAACTGGATACAGCGGGGCAACTTTTGAGAGAGTGAAACGTCACAGATTACCCGGCATGCCTGAGAAGTACCCGTATGTGCGCTCATAGAGCATGCGCAACTTTAACCAAAAGGCTCGTTCACATCAAGCACGTCAATTTGTATACACGTAACAGCACCACGCGTTCATGACAGCATGGTGGGTTGTTATTATGATGGCTAACAAGGCGGCAGTAAGCAGCTAACGGCTAGCTAGTAATTATGCTAATGTACACATCAATCGTTATGTACTTATATTACGCTGTAACAGGATCTAGTGATATCCAAGCAACAGAGCTTAATTTAGCATGAAATAATGATTGCACTTTTTACTGTATTTGCTTTTTCGGTTCTGTTATCTTTATGATTGTTCTGTTATATGATAAATGTTGTAAATAATAAATGCTTTCTCTATCATTCTATGAAATGCAGTGCAATGTATCATTCATTTGAAATATATGGACTAGATATGAGTCTGCACAGAACTGACTAAATGAATAATCAATTAAAACAAATATTACATAATGAACTTAAATACACTAATATAGAAAATATGACTTTTTATACCACATTGTATAAAAAGGTATTTACATACATTCATGCATTTAATTAGTATGAAGTTTTTATATTTAGTTTTTAAATTATATTTAGTCGAGTGCAGATTTGTATTTGTACTTCATGTAGTTGTCCAGCAGATGATGCTGTTTGTCTCATTAGGATATCCATACACCCCGCCCATCGGACACACCCCGCCCATCGGACGTCCAGCCCCGCCCACATCTGACCACGCCCCATTCCGCGGGCTGCAGCCAGGGCCTATAGCAGATTTTGGTGGATAGGTTCAGTCTGTCTTGGGGAATAGGCACACCAAATTATTTTCATTTTGGCCTATAGGGGGTGCCAAAAACACCACCAATTTATAACTCAAGAACAGATGGACGATTATTATTTTTTTTTTCTTACACATACTCTGGGGGTGACTACGAACTAAGATTTAAAGCGTCGCAAGAAATGCAGAATGTGGGCGTGGCCTATATATATTTTTTAAATTGCGATAGCATAAAAAGAGCTTCGCACGCAAAACTTGGGACACACGTCAGAGCCCACGACCTTTTCGAGAATGTAAAAAAAAACTTACTTTTTCAAAAAAACAGCTCACTAGCGCCCCCTATTGTGTGGTAGTCAGATATAGTTTCTCAGAACTTCACGAAATTTGGCACAGACATTTCTCATGGAGTTGCGGACATATTTGTAAATGGATTCCATTAGCCCCGCCCCTCAGGAAGTCGGCCATTTTGAAAGATGTGCGTTTTTCATGCATTTTAAGCACATTCTTGCGAACTCCTCCTAGGGGAATGATCGGAAAAATTCCAATCCGGCACAAGTTCAGCCCCTATCAAATGTGATGCTAAATTGCGAAGGAATAATTGATCGCTGAAACGATAAGCTCGTAAGCGAACGGAGAATGTTCAATTTTTGACGATTTTCATGTCGCAAATTACTCCAAATTACTCCACACTACTCGCATATAGTTTCTCCGATATTCACGAAACGCTGTATACACATTGCTCTTATGATTGCGGACATATTTCAAATTGCCTTCCATTAGCCCCGCCCCCGAGAAAGTCGGCCATTTTGAAAAATGTGCGTTTTCCAGCCATTTTAAGCACATTCTTGCGAACTCCTCCTAGGCGAATGATCGGAAAAATTCCAATCCAGGACACGTTCAGCCCATATCCAATGTGATGCTAAATTGCGAATAATTCATCGCTCAAACGCTGACCTCGTAAGCAATTTTGACTATTATAACATTAGCGTTAAGAAACTTACTTACATATCTGCCACAACATAAGTAACCGGATCAAAGTAACATTACATAGCCTGCAGTCCGCGGCACTGTGAGTGCAGACGTCAATGTGTCCCATTATCATTCATATCACATCATAATGTAGCCTATGTCCTTATCTGAGTCAGCTTCTTGAGCCGTATCTGGCCGTGCAACACTCACAGTGTCACATACTGTATGCAGAAGTATTATTTTAAGCAACACATTAAGTTGACGAAACACTCGAGTCAAATGTAATTAAAGTCAGATTGTGTCTTAGACGGCAGTGATATCATAAACCTGTTAATGTACGCATTCAAACACTTTTTCTTTTACCAGCTGTATTCACCTTGCAGGTGCAGCTATGTGGCTTTTATCCTAGATAAAGTGTTTAAGTCATGGATGTTTAAAGTTTAATGTTTTCATATTTGTCTAATATTATAGTTGACTTTTCATTCAGGAAGTATGACGCGCTGCGCTGTCAGTACGCTTCTCCATGTTTGTGATTGGTCGAATGCTCCAAATACCACCCCTTTCATGTGAACGCGCACCTAACTCAACCCAGTCTCACGGCATTTCGTGTTATAGTCACGACATTTAATC
>CALSBZ010046708.1:559554-573264 GCA_943591055.1 Gobionotothen gibberifrons
TGTTTATGATATGTTTGTTCATCAGAACATATTATAATATGGTGTAAATATACAAATGTTTCATCGTCCCACTTTAGGAAACATGTTTCGCAAAGTGGGACAGTATGATTTGCCTAATGTGGGACAGTTCTTCAGTTAGGCAAAAATGTGTGGAGGGGCATGGATTGTGCAAGAGCAATGGTTATTTACAGGGTTTTAGTCTTCTCATGCATTATGTTAGATAGTTAAGGTGATGGGCAAATTATATTAAATATTTGGGGGTCTGTTAAAATGGTATGACAAAGTCAGGGAGAATGTTAGGGATAAATGTCTGAGTTTAGAAGATGGCAATGAATTTAAGCCCAAATATTCATAGTCATTTAATAAATCCTTCCAACGCACGTTTTATGCATATTAATGATGAATTTAATGCATTTTAGATCACAATGGCAAAGGAGAGAAATAAGACAGGGAGAGAATCGCAGACACAGAAAAAGGCAAAGCAGGCAAAGAATAATGGAGGAAAGGAAGGTCAGGGAAGGAAACTGAATCAGTGGAGGCAGGACAGGATGAGGGCAGCCATAGCAGAATATCGACAGATCATTGAGGATGGTGGGGTTCCTCAGCTGAGGCTGTTGGCCAGGGCCTGGACCGTTCCTAAATCCACTCTCCAGCGCAGGGTAAAAGGCAATGGTCACTTTAATCATATGATTGGAAGAAAGCCATTCCTTCCTGAGAAGGATGAAGCAGACCTGGAGGAGATGATAGCAACCCTGGGAAAACGTGGATTCCCCCTGAGGTTGGACGACATTAGAAAACTGGCCTTTCAGTTTGCCGAAAAAAAAGGAATAAAAGGCTTCAGTCAAATCA
The DNA here is from genome assembly GCA_943591055.1 of Gobionotothen gibberifrons. Taxonomy (NCBI): domain Eukaryota; kingdom Metazoa; phylum Chordata; class Actinopteri; order Perciformes; family Nototheniidae; genus Gobionotothen; species Gobionotothen gibberifrons. Next base: position 560,404 of record CALSBZ010046708.1, read on the forward strand.
CAAAAAAGGCTGGCTATAGATGGTTTCAGGGGTTTCTGAGGCGAAACCCCAAACTGAGCATGCGCAAACCAGAGGCGCTCTCAGCCGCAAGAGCAGCAGGGTTCAACCCCACTGTTGTGAATAAGTGGTTTGAAAAGTATAAGGACACGATTGAGACCCTGGGGTTGAAAAATGTCCCAGGCCACATCTGGAATTGTGACGAAACAGGGCTCCAGGATCACTTCCTGTCCACCAGGGTGGTTGCAGAAGTTGGGGCACCCTGTTTTGAGGTCACTGGTGGAGAGAAAGGTCAAACCACCACCTGTCTGGCCTGCATCAATGCTGCTGGTGGGTATGGACCCACAATGATTATTTTCAAAGGCAAGCGGATGAAGGCAGAATGGCTCATCGGGGCTCCGAAGAATACCTTCGTAAAGATGTCCGATAATGGCTGGATAAATAGTGACTTGTTCACAGAATGGGGGAATAAGTTTCTGCAAAGCCTTCCAAAAAATGATCCACGACCCCATCTGCTCCTTGTTGATGGTCACACCTCTCATGTGTACAACATCGACTTTTTGAATATGATGAGAGAGAACAACGTCACTGTATTTAGCCTACCCCCTCACACAACTCACTATCTGCAGCCAGCAGACAGAGCACTGTTCAAGAGCTTGAAACACTACTGGAGGCTTGAGGGACGAAGGATCACCAGGGAGAGTGGAGGGAAACGGCTTGACAGGGCATTGTTCATGCCACTGTTTTCAAAGGCCTGGATGAAAGCCGCTACACCACTGAATGGCCAGGCTGGCTTTCGAGGGTCAGGGATATACCCATTCAACCCTACCAAGATCAATGAAAATCTGTTCATGCCATCTCAAACATCTGAGAGATGCTTTCAAGAGACTCCAGTGGCCCCAGATGAGATGCTCTTTCCTGCACCAGCAACCCTGTGTCATCCTCCACATGATGATAATGATGATGATGTTGATGATGATGTTGATTCCTGCCATCCACACATGTGGGAACTTCTGGAGCAGACCCCATACCACCCTCTGCATGATGCTGTTCAGCCAGCAATCTCACCTCCTCAGCGCTCTCCACCATTGTCCCCCATTGTAACCCCACCACCTATGGCAGAGGAGGTTGAAGTAGTGACACAGCCAGAGGTCTCCTTCAAATCTCTGATTACACTTCCAGTAAGAGAACGCCCAACCACCAGCCGCCAGAGGGCCAAACCTCCTTCCTATAGTTTGACTAGCGACAGCCATTTTGCTTTCATCAAAGAGAAAGGGGGAAAGAAAAAGGAGAAAAAGCAAAAACCTAAGGAGAAGAACACTGCACAAGTGATCCAAGAAGCGTGTGCAATCTGCCAGCATTCATATGGGGACAGAAAGGACCCCAAGTCCACAGAGGAATGGCTTTCGTGTGCAGTCTGTTGCCAGTGGTTCCATGAAAGCTGTGCAGAGGATAATGGGGTTTTGGATGATGATGGCTCCTTGACATGCAAGGACTGCTTGTTTCCAGACATGTAATGTTGTAAGCAATTGCTTTAGGCAGGTTCATGTTTGTGTGTGTTGTGTTGCCTTCAAATATAGGCTACCTGTTAAAGGTGTATGTGTTCCCTGTGAAATAAATTGTAATGATTTTAGATTTTAATAACATTTTAACTTTGTAATTAACGGCAGCATGTTGTAAGCAATTGTTTTACGCAGGTTTAGGTTTTATGTGTTGCCTCAATGTTTGATATGTTGCCTTCAAATACACCAGCAATTGCATGTGCTCCCTATGAAATACATTTTAATGATTTTAGAAAACTATTAGAATCTATTGTTGTTTGATGATGTTTGATTCTCACAAAAAAAAAAAAAAAATTAACATCCACACCTATAAGCCTAAATGTTGTAACAACAATAACATTATAAATAGTAAAATTGCTGAACATGGTATTGCACATTTAGCTTTGAGTGTTACTGACCTGAGATCTTTTATTACAATAATAAATAAAACAATGTATTCATTAAGGTGACTGAGGCTTTTCAAAATGTCAGTGTCCCACATTTTGCACAGAACTGTCCCACATTAGGAAAAGCAGATTGTCTGAGACAACTTGGCACTAAGAGTACTGATATGTCTACCATTTCTTTTATGAGTGTAATATCTGCATTTTCTCTTTTGATTTGATTAGGACACATCCTGGGTATTTCAGAATGGTACTGGATGTTGATTTATTGTATCGGCTTCATATCGCAATATATTCCCGAAGTCTGAAATGCAAAAAATGTCCCACATTAGGGCAATTCACCCTAATGTTCGTTTATACATTTTAAGAATGGCGTTTATCTTTTTTGAGAATGAGTTCTTATTTGATTTTATTTATTTGGGTCTACAACAGATGATACAAATGTTTGTGTCAGTACATGTGTACGAACAGAGGCGGGGGGGTGTGTGGAAATAACGGGGACAGATCTGGCTGCTGTCAGACGATCAGGAAGACAACATTATCGGGTTACGTTATCTCAATAAGTGATCAGGGGCGTCCCGCCCCGGCTAGCCAATCATCGCACCTGCTAACCCCTTTAAATCTGCTCTCCCTGTCAGTTGTCATTCCAGGTGTCAACGCACAAACAGCAGCAGGGCTTCGTCCCAGCTCCAGGCATATCTTCATCAGCTCCGCAGCCGTGCGGATTAAGCTACAGGTCGGCTAGCGGTTCAGCCGGCCGCCCCGCAAACCCGGACGCGGGAGGAAATACAAGGCATCGGGCTCCACGGAAGTTCCTCCGGCTTAATGGAAATGGCCTACTTCACGCAAACAATTGACGCACGCCTTCAGTCTCTCGAGAGGGCATCACTGGCACTGGCAGCGGGGCCGCTCAAGGCAGCGCTTCCGGCTCCACACGGGACTGGTCCTCATCGCACGCGAAGCTTCACCCATCTCTGGCTTCAACCACAACCCCTCCTGCAGGCAGGCAGGGCTAAGCTACATCCCATTGAAGCTACTTCCCCTCCCGGCTCAGTAGGTACTACTGGACATGCGCGTCATAGGCGGCCAGAAGGTCCATTGCACAGCCAGGCTCTCGCCTCTTTCCTGCGCCTCACCTCTAAACAGGCGTCAGGGTAGCGCTGGCAAGAGGCAGCTGCAACAAATTCACGAGATGTTCGTTATATTGAAAGAAAAGAAAGAAGAAGAAAAGAGAGAGCCAGAGAAAAAAAAGAGAAGAGAAGAAAAAGAAAGAAAAGGAGAGAGAAAAGAAGAAGAGAAGAGAGAAGAAAATGAGAGAGAGACAGAAGAAAACAGAAGAAAATAAAGAGAAAGAAGAGAAAGAGAGAGAGAGAGAGAGAGAAGAACAAAGAAGAGAAGAAAGAAAGAAAGAGCGCTACCCCTTTAAGAGAGCGGTGTGGCGCGTGCACGGGTGTGGCGCGTGCACGTGCGTGCGCGGGTATGGTAGAGCGAGCGAGCAGGATATATGTTTCTAGAAGTTAAACGAGGCAGCAGAAAGGATAGGTGTTGTGATCTCGTGAAGTTATCTTGCGAAACCGAAGAGATAATAATGCAACGACCTCCCAAGAAGAGCTCGCCTCTTTCCAGTCATTCCGATAAGTGGGTTATTGAACCCGAGCGTGTTGCTTCTGCCTGGGAGACGACAGAGAGTCATCCCCCCCCTGTTTCCTCGATACGGTCTGGGAGCCGACAGGAAGTTCAACATATGCATTGCTACCTTTTAGTTCAGGGTTAAAATGAGTTCAGGTGTGTCGGTTGCACGTGTTACAGTATGGAGCTTCAGTAACGTATTACTTCGTGCACGAAGTAATGCAACGCATACTAATGCAGTTCGGGTAATTACTACCCATTACAATGCTCAGTAAGTAACGCAGCTTCCAGTCAACACAGTGTTCCTGAAATGAATGGCGTTTCGTAGGGTTTATTTTCCCCTAACCAAGTCTCTGCACACTATCCGGGTATGACACGACCAGATACTAAATAAAGAGAAGAAGAGAAAACGAAAAAGAGAAGACAAAAAGAAGAGAGATAAGGAGAAAAGAAAGAGAACAAAGAAAGAAGAGAGAAGATACTACATAATTAGGAACTGACTCCCAATATTAATTGAATGATTTATTGACTGTAAATGATCGCATTTTGTATTTTCTTTTCTTCTCCACTAAGAAATATGCCGTTCCTCGGTGCACCAACGGCTGGATCTGCGACAACAACATCTCCGCAGCAGCACCGTCCAGATCCGTTCACAGTCTCTGATCCACTAATCCTCACACATTACAGAGGTGAATTAGGTTCAAAGGTGAAATATCACGTCTGCGTCATGACGTAATTGCTTACGTCGCCGTTTCTCTCCCAATACTGCGGTCAAACAAACATCGATAGAGGATTGCGTCGGGTAGTTTTTAATCATACGAAGCCAGATTTATCAGAACTACTTCTTCAAACTATACTTTTCTAGAACGCCGTGATGCATCGGTTATCATGTGGTTCAGCGGCATTACGCCGCTGCAGTGCGCGTGCACCGGAGCCTATTTCAGTGGTAAATAGGATATGCAGTAGTACAGGCCTCAGGAAAAGCTTGCTCCTATGTTGTCTAAAAACCTGTTAAATATGAACTCATAATTAAGCCACATCTTTTTCTGGGTGACATGCTGACATGCTGACATGCTGACATGCTGACATGCTCGGCAGGCCTCACCAACTGAATGGTTGAAAAGTTCCTAGAAAAACTAGCTGAGATAGATAGATAGTTAGATAGATAGTGTCACAGTCTGCTCCATCATTCACCAGTAGTTTTCCATTCACCTGTCTCACCTGTTAGCCACACCCTGTCTCTCTCTCACTCTGTTACACTCATCAGTCATTTAGTATTTAGGCTCACTTCACTTTCACATCAGTGCCAGATCGTACTTTGCATTATGCCAGTCTTTCCCGTATTACCTCCAGATTGCTCTCCCGGTTTCGACCCTGCCTGTCCCAGACCATCCTGTCTCGTCTGTTTCCTGACCCTGCCTGAACTCGGATTATTCTGCCTTGCCTGCTCCCTGACCGGTTCTGTATCTGCGACAACCCTTTGCCTTCTATCTGCCGTGTTGTCTTTTACCAGTCTTTTGCTGACAATAAAGCTGGTTACTGACTATCCCTGATTTCCCGTGTGTTGCACTTTGGTCTTCAGTTCAATTGTGACAGATAGATACTCTATTTATCCAAAATGTATTTTGTTCCAGCAGCCGTGTCATGCATTACACAAGTTTATAAATGTTTAAAAGATACAATATACAAATGTAATACAAATGTAAATTAGCGGCAATACAAATTCACAATAGAAAATACATATATCACTAGACTGTCTAAATAATACACAATATAACTAAATATTGAATAAATGGAGTGCTCTACAATATACAGTCTCACTATACTGGAATATATAGAAATATACTACAAGGCAAGGCTAGCACCTTTCAACACAAGGCAATTCAAGGTGCTTTACATAAATGAAAGACATTCAAAGGCATTTAAAAACAGTAATTAAAAAGAAAAGATAATAAAAGAAACATTAAAAGAAAAAATACAGACACATAGACAACGACAGACACATTATTGCAATGGATTGAATGTTCATTATAGTTGTGCAAAAAAACTGTTGTGCAAACTGTTCTGGGTGATGGAAGAGTAGACACTTTACGTGCTATGGGGCAGTGAGTTCTCTGCCAGCCAGAGGTGAGCTGTTATAAAGTCTTGTGGCTGTTGCAGCAATGTTTTCCTTTATCCGTACCTCATTCACACCAACGCAACTCCGGTTCAAGCTCCGTGTTAGAGCTTTTCAGGTTCAGAACCGGTTCTTCGGTTTAGCTCTGGCTCTTTTCACACAGCCCGGAGTCCACTGGTAATGCGTCATTGCGTCATCGTTTGCGTCATGACGTAACCATTTGCGTGCCTGCTTCTTAAAGCCAAACCGCGCGGATGAAATCAGTTGCATTCATTTCTTATGGCTCTATCTGCAGCTTTTCCGGAGTCATTTCTGTGGTTTAGACTATATTCTTTTAAAAAAGTGTACTCGTGTCAATAAAGGTTTTTTTAAAACACAACTGCTTCCGAGGTCGGTCTTATTTCTTAAGGTGGACTGAACCATGAGTGTGGAGTAACGTTGTATCTTTCATTTAAATGAACTGTAACCTTCACCCAGGTATGTAACAGCTGTTCTCAAATGAACACGTGAAGTAAAGTTTAATATTTATTTATTTATTATTTATTTATTTATAGTTAGTTAGAGTGAAACGTCACAGATTACCCAGCATGCCTGAGAAGTACCCGTATGTGCGCTCATACGGCCCCTACACACGGCCGCGGGCGTTATTGCTTGCCGGAGGGCTGGGCTGAAACTCGACCAATAACCAATCACATGAATCTCCCGCCCCAGACACACAAGCATGCGGTTTGATTGGCTAGAGCTTGTACTGGCTTATGATTCGATTGGCTGACGCCTCCATCGAGGCGTCAAAAGTAGAACATTGCTCTACTTTTGCAGCGAGCACCGCGAGAGAAGCTACGCTTTGCTCCCAGAATGCAGTTTGGCGGATCGTGACGTCACCCCATTCAAAGTGAATGGGCAGAAGCGTTGAAGCGGCAACGCACGCCGCCGTGTGTAGGGGCCGATAGAGCATGCGCAACTTTAACCACGGACCCCAAAAGGCTTGTTCACATCAAGCACGTCAATTTGCATACACGTAACAGCACCGCGCGCCCATGGTAATGGGTTGTTATTATGATGGATTTGATATTAACGAGGCGGCAGTTAGCAGCTAGCGGCTAGCTAGTCATTATGCTAATGTGCACATCAATCGTTATGTACTTATATTACGCTGTAACAGGATCTAGTGATATCCAAGCAACAGAGCTTCATTTAGCATGAAAGAATTATTGCACTGTGTATATATATACAGTGCAATAAGCTTCTTAGTGCAATAAGAAGCTACAGGGACATTACTCTAACGTCGGTAATATTAACTTAATTGAATACAACTTTACGGTACAAGATTTAATCATACAGCCCATGTAGTATAATATTTTACAAATGATGAATTACAGCAAACATGTGCAATATATCCATTATTACAGCTCCGTGGGATGGCAGTAAGACGATATAGGTCCGTTGTTATTGTGCATCCATGGGTAAAGATAAACGCATGTAGTGCTGAACACGTAACATGAACGTGCCGGGCGGCGCGGTCCCGTGGGTTAGATGCGCGTTCATAATGCAGAGGGAAATAACTCTCAGAATAACGTTATTAGCACATTTTTACAACTTGAGGAACGAATGTTTTTAATAAGGGCTATACAATGTAGTTTATTTAGTTTAAAAAAAATTATCCAACGATTTACAGACCATTCTTTCCCCATGTAAGTCAATGGGAAAAAGTGTTTCCGGGCCCAGCAACCTAAAGGAAGTGTAGTACCGCAGTTTGGCCAGCACGAATATTCTACACAGAGTCCGGCGCACTTCCTGGGGGCTTGGCAGAAACCTTTATATACTGTATACAGTCTATGGCTGAAACTCTTGTTAAGTTTCTCCATCGTTGTGTACAAACCAGGTACAAATAAAACGCGGGCTTTTTGTTGTTGTTCAGGAGTTGATCCTGTCTCTGCCCCCGCCTCGACGTAAGCGTGACGTATGTGGTGCTTTTGCTCTGGCCGGACAATTTTTTGGTGCTTGAAACAAACCGGATTCCGGAGCTAAGAGGCTGCTCAGCTGCGGTGTGAAGAGGAAACCCCGGTGCTTTTCAAGCTCCAGCTCCGAACCGGCCCTGAAACACCGTTGGTGTGTATTAGGTATGTGTGACAGCGGAGCTGGAGCAGTCTGTAGAGAAGGAGCTCCTGTCTGTGCAGGGGGGGGGGTCTGTGCAGCAAAAAGTCCTCCTCCACCACATCTACAAAATTGTCCAGTTTGACACTGATGACAGAGCCAGCATTCTCAATCAGTTTATTGATTCTGTTGTTTATTGTCACCGCCTCTGATGCTGCCCCCTCCCCAGCAGACCGCAGCAAAGTAGAGTGCACTGGCAACAACAGACTGGTAGAAGATCTCCAACAACAGAGTGATAGAAGATCTCCAACAACAGACTGGTAGAAGATCTCCAACAACAGAGTGATAGAAGATCTCTAACAACAGACTGGTAGAAGATCTCCAACATCTTACTGCACACGTGGAAGGATCTCAGCTTCCTCAGAAAATAGAGTCTGCTCATCCCCTTCTTGTGCACAGCGTCAGTGTTGATCCTCCAGTTCAGTCCGTTGTCTAAGTGCACTCCCAGGTACTTGTAGTCCTCCACAACAGCCACATCCTCTCCCAGAATGCACAGGGGCTGAGGAGACGTCCTCTTCCTCCTGAAATCAATGACCATCTCTCTGGTCTTAGCCACATTCAGAAGCAGATGATTTCCTCCCCACCACTATACAAAATCATTCACCAGTGCGAGTGAGACATCTTAAAGGACACATGTCATGCTTTTCCGGTTATTACCCGTCCCCTTGTGTGTTATGAAGGTTTTTATGCATGTAAACGGTCTGCAGAGTCAAAACCCTCAAAGTACACCCTGTAGCGAGTAAAACTCTAAAACAGAAAATACCTCCCCAAAACGCCTCGTTGGTGAAACGTCATTGTCCATTGTTTACTTCCTGGGTGCTGTGTCGTAGGAGCATCCAGTAGCCACGCCCAGAGCTATGGCCGCACCCTCTGCCAGCCTAGCATATATACTGTTGGAATCTCAGGTTCAGTTCAAAACTGTATCCAGTCATGTCAACGAGGGTCTGTTTCCTGTCTTGTGAGGGAAAATGTTCAATGCATGCCTTACCGAGGGCAGAACCACGACGAAGTCAGTGGTTGACATTCCTTTTTAACACTGTTACTTCAGATGTTCGAGCCAGTATTTTACTGTGTGCGCGGCATTTCACGGAGCATAGCTTCACAAAACATGGAGCGATTCATACCGGATATGTACAGCGTAGGGCACTGAAGGACGATGCTGTTCCTACTTTGTTTGGACCAGCGGGAGATTCGGGTACACAACCTGTAAGTATTCATTGTTGTTTGTGTATTTATGATGTTTAAAACAAACAAGGTATATCTACCACCACTGTGTAAATGGGTAAAAGTTTTTCTGGCTGCTAAGCCATTGACACAGTGCTAACAGGGCTAATTAAGTTGCTAGCGTTTCCATATATCAACTCCAATGTCAGCAGATGCCTTACATGTATCTCATAGCAGGAGAATGTCTGCATTCACACACAACATACTCATAGACAGTATACTCCGGGTGATTTACCGTACGGTCAGTACATTATAGTTGGCGTTCCTGGCGTGTGAGCTACCGTTCATAGCGTGTATGCTACATAGCTAAACAAGAAGGCTACGTAGAGCTAGACATGCTAGGGAAAACATTGTTTTCATGCCAGCTACAATGAATGACCAAACGTAGCAGACTACCCGTATAAGATTGCAATTGTAAACATGTTCTTGCTAGCCTAGACTAGTTGTTATTCATACTAGGTTGGCATATTACACTGAATAACTAGCAAACGTAGGTTAGCAATAGCTTTTAGTATACCTCAACAATGGAATTATGATCAGTGGAAATGGCCATGACATGTGACCTTTAAGGATTTTGTCATGTATGTGCTTAGGTTAGGCAATAAGATGGGGGAGATTAACACAATTGACAGTGCTGGATAGTGCCAGTCTTATCCTTGAAGTAGGCTACTATACTTCAATAATATCTAGCTGCAGCCCCGGAGACTGTGTCAGTACCAGGATGACTCGGGGTACCAGGATGGCTCGGGTGCATATCCGTCGCTTACCAATGACGTCACTTCCAATGACTCTGATTGGCTGTACGGTAATTTACCCAGGGGTGCTCGGGGCAAATCACATCTTCAGATGTGACGAACCGAATGGACATATTCCTATACTCCTAGCGTGTGAAAATGTTTGTGAAAAACATGTAAAAAAAACATGAAAACGGAGCAATGGCTGTACGCCATTGGCTGTACGGCAACTCAAGAGGACCATCATACACGGTCAAATTCCGAACATTTAAACATAGCCTACACTTCATTCTTTACTTTGTACGTTATTATATGTAGAAGATATTTGTTTTTTCTCCGTTTTTTCTCCGTGATGTTGTTTCCATAGCAACAACTTCAAACAGGAAGTTAACACTACACTTCATTTAAGACACTTAAACGGAGCAGTGGCTGCGGGTTAGGGTTAGCTGCTATATGCTAGCTTTGCGGCTAGCGGTTGGTTAGCATTTTCAATGGAAATATACATCGAAACATCATGTTTCAGTAAAAACAAGGCCCCACTGATCATCTACTCTCTGAGACAATTCCAGGGATGCCTGACTTGAGTTTCTAGCACCAGGGAAAGTGGATAAAAGTGCCCGAGATCAGCCTCTTAATTTACCCAGGGCATAGTGCTGGGCTTTGGGCATGAAAATTCAGGAAACTCCCCTGAGTATTTTATTAAATATCTGAACTTTGGAGAGGAGTTGGGGGACACACGACACACCAAATCACATCTACGTGGGATTACTGTCTGTCTGTATCTGTGTATTCTCATGTTCAGATTAACCCAGACACATTTTTCTTCTTTTGTGTCTATATCAACGCCGGGATCCGGAGTCAACATCCCACAGACCACCCTCTGGATTCCCCTGTGTCCTCCGTGGCAGCTCCATTGATTCCCTCTCTCGTCGTGCTGCTTCCCTGAAGGCTCCCACATGATTGTTGACATCTTTGTGGATTCATCCTCTTATTACAGACACATGCATTTCCTAACATTCGGTCTATATGCTGTAAAATGTATTATCTCTTCGATTTACACACCGCATCTATTGCACGTCTGTCCGTCCTGGGAGAGGGATCCCTCCTCTGTTGCTCTCCCCGGGTTTCTCCCATTTTCCCCTTTAAACTGTGGGTTTTCTCTGGAAGTTTTTCCTTGTACGATGTGAGGGTCTAAGGACAGAGGGTGTCGTTTTCTTCTCATACTGATATTCTGAACAAACTGTGCTGTTGTATTAGCTTTAAAATGTCTTTACTGTAGGGTATTTTTAGTATTTGTACAGCACTTTGGCTCAACCAAAAATCGTTTATAAATGTGCTACATAAATAAAACTTGATTTGATTGATTTGATTTGAAAGGGTGTGCGCCAAGGTTCCTTATTAGGACCAATAATTTCACCATATATGTAAATAATCTCTAATAATTTATCAAATGCTGCTTTCCATTTTTATGCAGATGATACTGTTATTTATTGTTCATCCTCTTCTATAGAGCAAAGTCTTGATTTCCTCCAGTCTGCCTTTGATGTTATTCCATCCACATGTACAAGTACCAACAGCATCTGATTGTGGAGCATCCAACCGAGCTTTAAAAACATGTAGTGGTACCAGATTGGTAATTTTACATTCTTTTTGCAGACTGTTCCAAGTTAGTGGAGCTGCACATCTAAAAGCTTTCTTCCCTAAGACAGTCCTAGCACTTGGCACATTTAATAAAACCACAGCATGAGATCTCAGGCAATAAGTACTTTCAATTCGCCGAGAGATCAGGGAGCAGATGTAAGATGGTACTTTATCCAACATGGCTTTGTAAATGAAAATGTACCAGTGACTGAGCCTCCGTACAGTAAGTGATGGTTACAATATCCAAAGCAGTCGGAAGTCAGAACACCATTAGTGATGTTTAACCACTCAGAAGACAGCCCATCAAAATGAACCCATTGGGACCTTTCAGAGAGGTAGTTCACAAACCACTGTCATTGGGGATATGAAGTAAGCAGTAAGCCTTACTACAAAAGTAACAATAACACACATAACATCAGGCCTGGCTGGAATCAGTATGTAGCTAAGTATCATGCTGAAGCCTGTGAAGCCACTACATCATGGGCTATGGCTGGCAGACCCAGGCAAGGGTCTGTATTTGAGTACAAGAAGCTTACTAATGCAAGATACAAGTATGCTATTGGCTTCATCTGTAAAAATGAGCAAGCTATGAGGGCTGATTCCATGGCTAAGAAGCTGTCAAACAAGTTGTCGGACAACAAAGCAAGTGGTGTAGATCATATTTCTGCTGAACATCTTAAATATGCCAGTGTAAAGATAGCTCCTCTTCTTTCTATCTGCTTTACTGCCTTTATGAGTCATGCCTTGTTACCAGACTCAATGTTGTCTGTTCTGTTTGTGCCAGTTATTAAGGACAAAGCCGGTAAAGTGTGAAGCCTAGATAACTATAGGCCCATAGCATTAGCCAGCATACTGTGAAAAGTCCTAGAAAGAATTCTGCTGGAGAGATTAGATGACTTTATCAACACAACAGATAACCAGTTTGGCTTTAAGGCTAAACATGGCACTGACTTGTGTATATACGCCAGGAAATTGTCAACAAATATAGAGGTAATAACTCATCAGTTCTTATGTGTTCCATTGATGCTTGTAAAGCCTTTGATCGTGTTAATCATAGGAAGTTATTTGTTAAACTGAGTCAAAGAGGGGTGCCCAAATACATTGTGAGAATTCTGGTCTACTGGTATGGCCACCAGATTATGCAAGTCAAATGGGGCAATAGAGTCTCAGCCCCATTTGGGGTTAGCAATGGTGTCAGACAAGGTGGAATTATGTCCCCAGTTCTTTTTAACCTTTATATTGATGATCTGTCCAAGCGACTGAGAGCCTGTAATACTGGATGCATGATTGATAGTACTCTAGTGAACCATATTATGTATGCAGATGATGTTAGTGTGCTGAGTCCATCTAGCGCTGGTCTTCAGCAGCTTCTTACTGTTTGTTCTGTGTATGGTGTGGAACATGACATCAAATACAACGCC
>CALSBZ010046708.1:583264-598107 GCA_943591055.1 Gobionotothen gibberifrons
GTGACCACGAATCAATAGATTAAATGTCGTGACTATAACACGAAATGCCGTGAGACTGGGTTGACGTTTCATAATAATCATGCTTTTTGGTCTACATTTTTCTGGCTCTTGCTTTCGGATTGTTAGCTAAGCAATGGCTTTGAAGCCAAGTCTTGACATACACATCTGGTCTGAACTTGTTCAGTGGGGGCCAACACACTTGAGGAAAAGCAAGGCTGACCTCTAGGGAGTGGTTAAAATGTTCATCTGACTAAACCCACGTTCACACTCAGCTGTGGAGATGACCAGAGTGTTCACTGCTTGAAGGAGGGGTTTCAGCTCTTCTGGTGCTGGTGGTTGTAGTGTTGTCATTGTGTATGTTTATCTTGCTTTACTATAGATAACTCAGGAGACAGTGAGTATCATTAACGGTGCTTTATTCCCGCTCTGTACTACATCATAACTGGTGTCGCACATATAACATTCCGGGTATATCACAACTCCGGACCAAATAGTATGTCACAACATTACATCCCTCCTTTATTTCAGATGAACATTGACTTTTGATATTAACAAAATGTAAATAAGAATTTCAGTAAGAAAGGTCTCTTACTCTTAGTAATCAAATAAAGAAATGAATATCTCAATGTTTTAACTTAAATGACTGAGTCTTATAACTATCTGCAGTCTCTTGACTTCTTTAAGTCATATTTCAGCAATGAGACGTTGTGGTGGTCTCCTGTTTGTTCTGATTGAATATCTAGTTGGAACAGGGTCTTTGGGATTGATATTCTCATTTTGGAACTGATGAGCTTCCTCATCTGGTGGGTCAGGAAGTTGTAGATCCAGATCATCCTCTTCGTCAGTCATTCCTGAGTCAGATCCAATAGGAACTGAAGGTGGGAGCAGTTTGAAGTGTGAGGAGTTTCGTGTTACCTCATGTCCTGGGCGAGCTGCTGTCACCATTGATCCTCTGATCTTCACGATGGTATAAGGTTTGCTTCCATAAGGGGTCATGAGCTTGCCTTTGATATTCTGACGGCATAGCACAATGTCACCTGGTTTGAGGATAGAAGGTCGAGCTCTGTTTTTGTGGTCGGCATGCTTTTTCATGCGCTGCTTGGCACGCTGATCAACGTCTTGGAGTTTGGTGTCAGGTGTGTGATGTTGAGTCACATGAAGAGCGGGGAGAGTGGTGTTGAGTTTTCTCCCGAACATTAACTCGGCTGGAGTCAGCTGTGTAGTACCGTGTGGGGATGCACGGTAATTTCGAAGAAAACTGTAGAGGTTCTGTTTCCATGGTTTTCCTTCAGTGTGTGTGGCTGTTATTGTTTTCTTCAATGTTTTCATGAAGCGTTCAGCTTCTGCATTAGCTCTCGGCCAATACGGTGTTATTTTTCTGTGTTTGAATCCGAGATAGTGGCTGAAATCTTTGAACGGCTGTCCATTGAATGGAGGTCCATTATCTGTTTTCACCACATGTGGGATACCATAGGATGAGAAGATTCTGTCCAGTTTGGGAATCACTGTAGTGGCTGCTGTGGACTTTAGTATCTCAACTTCAGGGAACCTGGAATACTCATCAATAACCACAAGCAGGTAATCACCTGATGGGAAAGGTCCTGTAAAGTCAATAGAAACATTTTGCCATGGACCTTTGGGAAGTTCAGACATATTAAGTGGTTCCATGTGATTCTGGGAGGTTGCTGCTTGACATGGTATGCAGTGTTTTATCATCTTTTCCACCATTTCATCTATGCCTGGAAACCATACCTTTTCTCTTACCAGTTGTTTGGTCTTAACAATGCCAAGATGACCATCATGGGCTAGGCTTATTGCCTTACGTTGGAGAGAGGTAGGTAGCACAAGTCGTGTTCCTCTGAGAATGACATTCTCTCCAGCGTTGACTGTCAGTTCGTTTCGTAGGCGGTAGAGTGCTTTCAGCATTGGATAATCAGTGTAGTCTGAGTCCTGTGGTGCATGTCTCCAGTGTCCTGCACTCAAAAAATGCATCACTTTACATAATGTAGGATCATTCTTTGTTTCTGTTTGAACTTCTTCAAGTGTCTGTGTGGCTTTTGGGTTGTTGAAAATCAGTTCAAGCGGTTTGTGATCTGTGATGACAGTGAAGTGTGACCCATAGAGATATAGGTGGAAGTGTTCACATGCCCAGAGGATTGCCAGAGCTTCTCTCTCTGTTTGAGAATAGCGCTGTTCCACTGGTGTGAGTGCTCGGCTGGCATATGCAACAATGTGGTCATTACCCTCTTTGTCAGGGCTGTGCTGGCTGAGTATGGCACCTAGACCAACAGGGCTGGCATCAACCAGTAGTTTGGATTTCTTCCTTGGGTCGAAGTAAGCCATTGTAGTGTTTTCCATCAGCTCTGATTTTAGCCTCTCCATTGCCGACTGTTGTTGTTGTCCCCATGACCAAGTAGTGTCTTTTTTTGTTAGTTGACGTAAAGGTTCAGAGATCGTGGCATAGTCATGAATGAAACGTGAGCAGTATGTTATCATCCCGAGCAGACTGCGAACCTCTGATGCGTTTTGGGGTGGAGGAAGGTTCTTGATGGCAGTGATCTTTTTAGGATCTGCAGATATGCCTTTTGCAGAAAAAATATAGCCAAAGAACTCAAGCTCTGGTTTACTGTATTCACATTTATCAGCATTGAGTGTGATATTTTTCTCCCTCAGTCTCTGAAAAACAGCTTTGAGGCTATTGTTGTGCTCTTCTTGTGTTTTCCCATACACAATGATGTCATCACTCATGTTCCTGACGTTGGGAATACCATGTAGCACTCCTTGAATGACATTTTGGAACACTTCAGCGGCAGAGTTAATACCAAAGTTCAGTCTGGTGTACCTCCAGAGGCCAGTGTGTGTAGTGAAGGTGGTGATATACCTTGAATCTGGATGTAGCTCAAGTTGATGGTATCCAGCATTCAAATCCAGCTTGGAGAATACTACAGCTCCATTCAGGTCGTGGATGAGGTCATCTACAGTTGGTGTGATGTGGCGCTCTCGCTGTATTGCTGTGTTCGGCAGGCGCATATCCACACAGATGCGAACTTTGTCAGGGTTCTTTGGTTTTGGTATAGCAACTATCGGAGACACCCATGGCGTTGGGCCGCTGATTCTCTCGATGACTCCTTTTTCCAGTAGCTGGTTTAATTCTGATTCCACTCTTTTTCTCATGTGGAAAGGAATCCTCCTGTGTGGCTGTGTCACAGGTTGCACTGACTCATCAATGTGTAGCTTCACTTGAAAATCTTTGAGTTTTCCTATGCCTTGAAAGATGTCTTGGTACTCATGGAGGAGCTGGTTTGGGGATGAAATAGGCATTTCTGTGAACATAGAGTTTACAACTTTCAGAAGTCCTAGTTCTGTTGCTGTCTTTCGACTCAGCAGTGAGCCATGGTCACCCTGTATCACGTAGAATGTAGCTGCATTTACTGTTGAAGTAGTTGAATGTACTGCAGCTTTACATTTTCCTCTCAAAGGAAGAGCAGTGGATGAGCCATAAGGATAGATCTTGGCAGCAGATGGTTGCAGTTCACAACTGGCTTTTAGCTCTTCATAGGAAACATCATCTAATATGTTCACTGTCGCACCAGAGTCAACAATAACATGTATTACTGTGTCCACAATTTTTATTTGTGTACGTTTGTGTCCTGCTTTGTCTTGCAGTGTGCATACAATATACACATAGTCATCTTCTGCTGAGCTGTCTGGAGTATCTGGTCTCTGTGTCTTTTTCTCAGTTTGTTTCTGCACCTGATGCACTTTGTATTTTGGTCGGTAATGTTGTTTTTCTGCAGCTTTAGGGGTATAATCTTTGTTTTGTGATCTGCAGCATCTTTGGAAATGATTTAATTTTCCACATGCTTTGCAATCTTTCCCCTTTGCTGGGCAGTTTGCTTGTCCTCCCTCATGAGGAAAATGTCCACCACAGTTGTTGCAGGTTTTGTATTCATGCTTCACATTATTATATTTATTGAATTGTTTATGACTTTGGAAGCTTTTCTTTTGTACAGCATGCACTGGGAATTCTTTTTGTGATCTTCCTGTCTCCATACCTGCAGCTTGTTTGTCTGACAGTTCTTGAGCTCTGCCTGCATCCAGTAGTTTTTGAAGTGTCATATCGCTGTCCTTTAGCGCCGCCCTGCGGAGGCGTGCGGAACTGCAGTTTAGAATAATCTGTGACTTTATTTCCTTATCAGTGTCGGTAAAGTCACATGTTGACGCTAACTGTCTCAGTCGCGTGTGGAAAGCATCCAATGTCTCACTGTCATTTTGCCTGGCTTGTCTGAATATATAGATCTCATATTCAGCATTTACTTTGGGGCAGAAATAGGTTTGCAGGCTCGCTATGGCCGTATCGTAGTCATCAGCGTCTCCCGTTCCTGGCAGCGTGTCAAATATGTCATACACGTCTGATCCAGCATAGTGCAGCAATAGCGCACGTTTTTGTGTATCCTCCTTTATGTCTAATGCCACTAGGAAGTTGGTGAATCGTTTAATCCACTTGTTCCACCTCGAGCCTACAGAGCTGGGTTCAGTGTGCACATCAAACTGCGGGAAATGTGGGAGATTGGCCATGGTGCGTCCCGTGGATGGCTTGGCTAGCCTTATGTTAGCCAACGTTCGCTTACAGCTTATCCAGAATTGTGGATGTTTTATTAGTCTTCCCTCATTCTGCGATGTGTTGCGGTATCCTCGTCGCCAGTTGTAGTGTTGTCATTGTGTATGTTTATCTTGCTTTACTATAGATAACTCAGGAGACAGTGAGTATCATTAACGGTGCTTTATTCCCGCTCTGTACTACATCATAACTGGTGTCGCACATATAACATTCCGGGTATATCACAACTCCGGACCAAATAGTATGTCACAACATTACAGTGGTATCATTTCATCAACAGTTTTGAGTCTTACCAGCTAGCTAACACGAGAGAAAAACTTAGCTAAACTCCAAACTAAGTTGTTATTGCTGCTTATGTCCATAGATTCCACCTTTGGTGACTAAAGTAATGAGTAATGACTAAGATTACTGACTCTTGACTTACCTGAAATGTTATTTTTAGTCTTTTTAAATATAAAGTCCCTCAGATCGCGTTGTCCTCCTGGTGCCCCACTCACATAGCATAGGGTCAGTGACTTGGTAAAAATGTCATTGCGTGTGTGCGTGCTCCCTCGCCCACAGTATTTTACTCAATATGCGCAAAATGAATGTTGAAATAGCAGTAATACCAGTGCCACGTTCATTGATAAAATGACATAAGGGATGGAAAGGGGGGATGGCAGTTTTAGAAGCGTTTTTATTTCATCCCCCCTCAACTCGAGTACTGGCTATCGGATGGAATCAATACATGGGCTGCACAGGTTGTCATGTCCGACTATCACAAGTAGAATCATAATGAAAAATACGCCGGTAAAATGTGCCTGTAGAAACGGCTTATGCCACAATAGGAGTGTTGAGGTATAACATACAGAGACATGTATATTGTATGACTCCATGTATTACTGTGTACCATATATTGTTTATGTAAGTAGCTGCGACTACTACTGTGTTCATTGGATAGCGCTGTAGCACATGATGATGATGACACTACCTGGGGTATAAGACCGTTGGAAGTCACGCCCCTTCTCTCTCTGTCCTCAGGTCTGTTGACATGTGTGCAACTAATAAATAACGCTGTGATGAATGGCTAAACTTGAACTGCTGAGAATATTCAACTTTCTGCTGCAGGAGACAAAAGGTATAAGTCTAAATCAGCTAACCGGTTATGGGCCCAGATACGATGAATTATTCTACAGTTCGAAGCGCACGTGCGATAACGAGGTGAGAAGATTGCCTGTTAGCACGGTTAGCATAGGAGTAGCTAGTTAGCCACGTGTTAAGCTAGTTTAGCATCGGGAGAACCGAGGGAAGCTAAAGCTAAGCTAACATGGACCTAAGCTAAGCTACTGAAGCTACAAAGGCAAAAGCCATGGCGAATAGAACCACGAGGAAGAGCAAGTGGCCCACGTTCGACGGGAAAGCAGAAGAGTATGAGCTCTGGGAAGAGAGGATGCTGTGTTGCATGCACGGTGTGGGATTGAAGGAGACCATCCTTCGAGCACCCGCTGGAGAGCTGACCGCAGCACTGAAGGTTCAAGACGACAAGCTCAATGCCACTTATTGTGAGTTTGCGCCGCTACTCGACAATACCAGTTTAGGCCTGATATTCAGCGACACGAAGGACAAGGGCCGAGAAAGTCTCAGAATATTAAGGGAGCACTACATTGCAAAAGGCAGACCCCGGATTGTCACCTTGTTTTGAGATGGTGACAGAGTACATTATCCGAGCTGAGCAGATAATTACGGCACTCAGGAGCGCGGGAGAAGCACAGAGTGAGGGACTAATGATGGCGATGGTTATGCGGGGATTACCCGAAAAAATAAAAGCCGTTCACACTAATGGTGACACACGGTGACACTGAAGTAACTTTGGGACAGTTCAAGGCGAAGGTTCAGCCCCAGCCTCAGACGAGATGAGCGAGAGGGTGCTGAGGGTCCAAGCAGCGACAAAGAGAAAGCCCGCCAAACGATTCATCCCCGATGGCGAAGGAGAACGCGTCGGCGCATGTTGGCGATGCGGAGAGAAAGGCCATCAAAAAGATGACTGCAGAAAGAAAGTCTGGTGTAGCTTTTGTAAAAGAAAAGGGCACACAGACAACGCGTGCACAAAGAAGGACCGCGGTGATGCCGCGCGGTGCGCGAGCATGCCAGGTGGTACCGGAGAAGCTGCGGGAGGAGATGACTACACCCTCAAAGTGCGAGCTGAAGAGACCAGCCTACAGAGACAACAACTACAGACCCACAGAAAAGGATTGATCGTGGACACGGGAGCGTCGTCCCACATCATCAACAATAAGAACAAAATCAAGATTTTTGACAGCACCTTCAAGCCGGAGAGACACAGCATGGAATTGGCAGACGGGAGGTGCACCTTCGGGGTGGCGCAAGGCAGAGGAGAAGCAGAGATGTGTCTGATAGACAGCGAGGGACGGCGGTGTAAAGTGACTCTGAAGAAGGCACTATACATCCCATCGTACCCCCAATAACTCTTTTTCGTGAAGTCTGCTACAGCTAACGGAGTCAAGGTGTTCTTCGACGAAGGTAAAGATGCTCTGATGTTACCAGATGGTACCAGGTTTGACATTTATGTATGTAAGAAAATGTACTATTTGCAAACAGAGTGTGATGTTGAAGATACTGTAAGTGTCATGTCAGCCATGATATCCAAACGTGGCATGAGATTATGGGTCACTGTAATTATGAGGATGCTTTAAAGCTGCAGGATGTAACTGTAGGTATGCATATTAAGGGTACAAAGCGTAAGCCTGATAAAGATTGTACAGTATGCATAGAGGGAAAGTTTACCCAAACGAGAAACAGAGATCCGACCGATAAAGCAAACACACCACTTGAGTTGGTGAACACTGATCTAGCTGGTCCAGTTAATAAGGAGTCCATAAATGGCTTCAGGTATATGCAGTCATTTACAGATGTGTGTACAGGGGCAGTGTTTGTTTATTTCCTGAAAGCGAAGAGTGACGCAGTTCAAGCCACGGAGAAGTATCTGGCAGATGTAGCTCCCTATGGGACTGTGAAATGCATTAGATCAGATAACGGGACTGAGTTCACTAGTAAGGAGTTTCAGACACTATTGAGAAAGTACAAGATCAGACATGAGACGTCTTGTCCTTATTCCCCACATCATAATGGGACAGCTGAAAGAGAAGGGCACACTCTTTTTTAAATGGCCAGATGTAGGGATGTCCCGATCACCTTTTTTTGCTCCCAATCCGATTCCGATCATTTGATTTTGACAATTTGCCGATACCGATTTTTCCCGATCCGATCTTTATGCAATGCATTAAGAGAAAAAAAAGGAAAAAAGCATTCAAGTTGTCCCTTAAGGTTATTTTTTGATTTAAATGACAGTACCCAACTACCCATTCTATCCAACATGGATATAGCTTCTTTTTTTCACAGCAGCATTGGATCAGTTCAGTTGTGCAGCATTGGATCAAAACAAAATAAAGCTTATCAGTGCTCGTTAGCTTACTGCTACTATTAGACACTGCGCCCACTCTGTTGCCAGATTTGAGAGAAATAAGCAACCAGGTCTATGAAAACAAGCCCCAAAGAAGCAACACATACATGATGTTGTGTAATTTGAAACCAAAACTAAGGCCTCAGGATGACTTTAAGACTTGAACATGGTCATTTTTGTTTTGCAACATTAAATAAATTAAATTAAAAAAAAAAGTAAAAAGAAAAATAATAATTCCGATCCCCGATTTTCTTCTCCCGATTCCGATCTTTTGAAAATCACGTGATCGGCGCCGATCCCCGATCACGTGATCGGATCGGGACATCTCTAGCCAGATGTATGCTTATCGACAGTGATCTACCTAAAAACCTGTGGCACTATGTCATTCAGGAAGCAGCACATACCAGAAACCGGTGTTTTAATAAGCACACGGGCACTACGCCATATTCAGCACTGACAGGGAAAAAGTGTAACTTAGCTAGGATGCATATGTTTGGAGCAGTGTGCTATGCGTACCAGCAGGACAGGGGAAATTAGATACTAGGTGTGAGAAAGGACGTTTTGTAGGGCATGACAAGGGAAGCCCCGCCTATCTAGTTTACTACCCCGACAAAGAGAAGGTGCAGAAACACAGACTAGTAAAGTTTATCACCAGCACAACTTGTGATAGCGAGACTCAGACACAGTGGCTAGAACAGGATTCGGAGGAAGACTGTGAAGAGGGAGTAAAGGCCCCACAGCCTAGTGTACTGAACAAAGATGTACAGACTAACGCTCCACAGTCAGCACCAGAGGATGATGGCGAACAGCACCCTATGGTGGCGTCACATGCCTCATACAGTGGGAGATATCCCAGAGTACTTGATAGATTATACTCAGGAACTTGGAAGATAGTGATGAAGATGATAAAACACTCACTAGTATAGATTATTGTTACAGAGCAGTTTGCGGTGTACCTCTGACCTTTAAAGAGGCCATGACATTGAGTGAGTCAGAAAACTGGGGAAAAGCGATGGATGAGGAAATGAAGTCTCTCGAAGACAATCAGACTTTTACCCTGACAAAATTGCCAGAGGGCAGGAAAACAGTGGGAGGTAAATGGGTATATTCAGTTAAGGGAGACGTTGACGGACACGACAAGTACAAAGCTAGGTTCGTAGCAAAAGGATACAGTCAGAGGGCGGGGATAGATTACGGGGAGACGTTCTCACCTACAGCCAACCTGACAAGTGTACGTGTATTAATGCAGAAGGCAGCACAAGAGGATTTGATTTTACACCAGATGGATGTAAAGACGGCCTACCTGCATGCACCCATCGATCACGACATTTACATGGAACAACCTGAGGGTTATGTAAAGAAGGGAGGAAAGCTAGTGTGTAAGCTAGAGAAGTCAATTTACGGCCTGAAGCAGTCAGGGCGAAATTGGAATACGATGTTGCATGAATGCTTAACAGATGACAATTTCACTCAGAACCCGGCAGACCACTGCGTGCAGGGGCGCGGTAAGGGGGTGAAAAGTTAGGACGATTCTAAGGGCCCGTGACTGACAGGGGCCCAAATTATTATTGAACATTAACAAAAAAAGTAACCAATGTGATATCTTTTCATGGGGCCCAAAATCCCTGGCGGCGCCCCTGACTGCGTGTACTCCAAGGAGCCTAAAGAGGGAAAGGTAGTAATTGCTATCTGGGTCGATGATCTTATCATCGCAGCCAGCAACACCAAGATTTTAGAGAAAGTGAAGAACATGCTTTCCACAACATTTTAAATGAAGGATTTGGGGAGATTAAATCATTTTCTGGGCATGGATTTCAGTCAGTCTGACGGCTGTGTGAAAGTATCACAAAAGAGATATGTGGAAAAGATATTGGAACGTTTTGACATGCAGGAGTGTAGGGTAAGAGAGACACCTTGTGACCAAAAGTTAGACTACACTGAAGATGCACCTAAAATGGTGGATGTGAAGAAATACAGAGAGGCTGTCGGCAGCCTTATTTATTTGACTACCTGTACATGTCCAGACCTATGTTTCGTGGTATTATGTATTATGTATGTATTATCTCTTCGATTTACACACTGCATTTCTTGCACGTCTGTCCGTCCTGGGAGAGGGATCCCTCCTCTGTTGCTCTCCCTGAGGTTTCTCCCATTTTTTATCCCCTTTAAAACTGTGGGTTTTGCGCAGAAGTTTTTCCTTGTACGATGTGAGGGTCTAAGGACAGAGGGTGTAGTTTTTTCTCATATTGATATTCTGAACAATCTGTGCTGTTGTATTTGCTGCAAAGTGTCCCTACTGTAGGCTATTTTTATCATGTACAGCACTTTGGCTCGACCAAAAATCGCTTATAAATGTGCTATATAAATAAAACTTGATTTGATTTGATCATTTACACAGTGCCTGTAAACCGGAGGAGAACGCTGGCATTTCTCCTCCTACTTGAACGACTACGGAGGGATAGGGTCTGCAAAATGAGTTTGTGTGTATATATATATATATGCTATATATGCTCTGAACGTTCCACTTCCTGCCTGCCCGACATTACCTTACGGCTGCGTCGCGTCGAAAAATAGACTTCAATCCTATTTCGAGCGAAGCCCAGTGGCGAGACGCTTCTGGGACGCTTTTGAGCCGTAACGCGGTGCGTCTGGTGGAATAGCACCCATTGACTAGAGTGGCCGCGATCCTTGCGGACGCCGCGGCACAGCCGCAACGCAGCCGCAACGCGGCCGTAACGCGCCGCAGACGGACCCGGTGGAAACTAGGGGTTATAGTGACGCTGATTGGGCTGCAGATAAAACAGATAGACGCAGTATGACAGGGTATTGTGTGAGCATGAGTAAGGACAGCTCACTAGTCTCTTGGAAAACCAAGAAACAGCCTACAGTAGTTCTTTCCACAGGTGAAGCTGAGTATATGGCTCTAGCTCTAACAATACAGGAGTGTATTAACTTGGAGCAGCTACTGGAAGGGATAGATGCATACGTGTACTGTATAAGAAAACAGTTGTAAACGAGGACAATCAGGGGACAATAGCCCTTGCTAAAAATCCTGTGTGTAGACAAAGATGTAAACACGTGGATATTAAGTACCACTTCATAAGGTCCACCATAAGGCAGGAAAAGATGTCTCTGGTTTATTGTCCTACAGATGAAATGGTTGCAGATGTGATGACCAAGCCTGTATCCAAACTGAAGCTGAGGAAGTTTGAAGGGATCATGTTTGGTGTGTAAAATATGTTGAAAAAGTCCACATTTGAATATGTAAAATGTGTTGAAGAAGCCCACATTAAATCATTTGTACCATGTTTTTGCTTTGTTAATTAAATATGAACAGGTATACAGTAAGCACATAATTCATAAGTGGGAGTGTTGAGGTATAACACACAGACATGTATATTGTATGACTCCATGTAATACTGTGTACCATATTGTTTATGTAAGTAGCTGTGACTACTATGATGATGATGTCATTACCTGGGGTATAAGACCGTTGGAAGTCACGCCCCTTCTCTCTGTCCTCAAGTCTGTTGACATGTGTGCATCTAATAAATAACGCCGTGATGAATGGCTAAACTTGAACTGCTGAGAATATTCACCTTTCTGCTGCAGAGAGACAAAAGGTATAAGTCTACATCTGCTAACAAGGATAGCAACAAGTAGTCAAGATAGTCAGTTTAGCTTCGGTTGCTATGCTAACATCACCCATTTTATACCAGAGAAACTTTCATAACAGTGTTGTGATGCCAAACAGCGTCAATTCAGACTGAAACACAGTCACTTATGGGGAACTGAGGATATGTATCAGCTGCTTGTGTGACAGTCAGACAGTGAATACTTTCCGGCGGCCGTGAGTTAACGGGAGAATAAACTCCGGGTTGGGGTCGGATAATCCAAAAATGAGCTCCTAAATTCTAACCCTATCGTCTATTCCTTGACCTCTGAGTGAAACGTCACGGGGTTAAGGGATAGTGGATAGGAGAATTCAAAAGGATTTAGGAGAAGAGACTGCAGTACTTTAGAGAATCTGACTGCACTTTCACTATCCGACGTGTTGATGATGCGCCAGCGGACGTCATTAATGTGCGTCTGCTGCTGTGGGGAAACTATGGAAACCACAGTTTTCTATACAGCGGACTACAACATGGATGTTTAATAAGAACGAGGGACTACTGTAAACTCATCTAGAGACTCTGCACCGTGCTCTGATGCTGTTGCTTTATGCTTTATGAACGTGGACAACAGAGAAACATATTCTTCATGACCAAAGTTTGAATTGAAATAAAAAAGGAAAGTGAAACGTATGCTCGTCACCCTCTCCCTCCGGTCCACATTAATACAAATGATCCCAATACGTATGATTGTATGAAAAGATCTTAAAATCAATACAAATGTATTTATTATAAACGTTAGTCCTTAACATCTATCACTGTGTACATCACCATTCAAACATCTTTTAAAAGTTGAACAAACCCCACACAGCTCAGTAAAGACTGTGACATGTTGACTTTATTTGATCATTTCAGTAAAAACTAACGTTCATATTTCTCTTTTTGATTATAATACTGATGAACGTTAAAAACAAAGCACTTTGGCAACTTACCACATACGTTTTAAAATGCTTACTAAGCACCGTAACTTTCATGATATAATTTCTAAGTCATAATCGGTTGTTTCCGTGAACGGCCGACTGTTGTGTGATGGCAAATGCTGCGGCTGCAAGGCATTGTGGGGCAGCATTTTCTCCTCTCCTTTCGTCAAGGGAGGTCCAGTGGTTCCTAAGCTAAAGGAGGTTATAAAGGAAGTTTGAAACCTCCTTTCCTATCATCTAGAGAATTCGAACGGCACTTATCATGGCTGCCACTGAGGGAGTTCCGGGTCATTTCACTCCGTTAGGAAGGTTCCTAAGCTAAATGGACTATTCGACTGCAGCCCCGGTGTACGAGCAGCACTCGGTAAATACCGCTGAGGGGCGGATCTACCGGGGTGGCATGGGGTGGTAACTGCCACCCTGAAAATAGATCTTACCACCCCAGCTGCCACCCCAGTTGGCAGCTTTGTTTTGAAAGAAAAGTTGTGGCTCATCGGACATTTATGAGAGAAAGTCTCTAATGTCCGAGTGCAGGGTTGCGGTGGAATAGTCCAAAAAATCAGCTCCTAAGTTCTAACCCTATCGTCTCTCCCTTGACCTCTGTGTGAAACGTCACGGGGTTAAGGGATAGTGGATAGGAGAATTCAAAAGGAAACTGCGGTACTTTAGAGAATCCGACTGCACTTTCACTATCTGTGACAAAGGTAACTTCGTCACTGTGGACTGACGGCTTCGGGCCTTGTAATATTGCACATGTGGTTTAGTTTGAAAATGTTTCCCCTCCCGTTTTGTCTGTGGCTGGTGATTGGGTTCACCTGGTGCCCTATGTTGTCTCCATGATGATGATGATACTGATGATCATTCAAAACAAAGTACTTTGGCAAGTTACCGTTTAAAAAAGCTTAATAAGCACCTTAACTTTCATGATATAATTTCTCGGTCATAATCGGTTGTTTCCGTGAACGGCCGAATGTTGTGTGACGGCAAATGCTGCGGCTGCAAGGCATTGTGGGGCAGCATTTTCTCCTTTCCTTTTGTAAAGGGAGGTCCAGTGGTTCCTAAGCTAAAGGAGGTTATAAAGAAAATTTGAAAACTCTTTTATCATCTAGAGAATTCAAACCGCACTTATCATGGCTGCCACTGAGGGACTTCCGGGTAATTTCACTCGGTTAGGAAGGTTCCTAAGCTAAACGGACTATTCGACTGCAGACTGCGACAAGACGCGAGTCTTGTAACCCCTCCCACGGCCCTGGCACGAGCGTTGAAATATGATTGGCGGCGATTTCATTTGAACGGGACGGCGCAAAACGAGAAGCATTCGAACCCAAGTAGATGGAAGGAATGAGGTATTTGCGGTCTACAATGACAGAGAAGAGACTGTCAAGTTTAGCTGTACATTGAATCAAAACGCACTAAAGCTGTTGATCTTAATACGTTTGTGAGGCGATTTGCTGAACAACATGATAATCGCCGCATTCAGCTGTTATAGGCATGCCAACTTGATGCTCTGCTCACGGATGACTCGATGAGCATAACAAACTGTTAATGATGACCTTATATGTATATATATTTGTTTTCTTTTACATCCTGAGAAAGTCAAATAAGACAGTGTGTAAAATTTCACTGCCCAGCCAAAAAAAAGTAACCACTTTGATTTAACTAGGCCAGTAGGTAAGGGCTTTCCACTGGATAATAACTGCAGCGATGTATATGTTTTAGCTGAATACACATTTTGTAACCTAACTGATGCAGTTAGTCACTTCTTTAATGTTTGTTCTTTTTTATGTAAAGTCCAGTTTGTAACTGTTTGCAGTAAAGTTGTGTGGCACTGAACTGTTCTTTTGATTCTTTTGAATTTTGATGATCGTAATTACTTGTCTTTCAAATTTGAAGCCGGGTGAGCAAGCATCTTGAGGAACATTCATCATTAACTCCTCCAAAAAATATAGTTTATTCAATAATAACACTGAATATGTGAATCATAACAGTGATGTACAGCTGATAGGAATGATATGATTGTTAATATTATCATATTCATTCAGACAAACATCGATTCGATGAGACAGTTAATTAATGTACTATTGCAGCAGTCTGCATATGTTTGGTACCCCTGCTGGTTTAAGAGTGAAACAAACTCATTCAGTTATTGTTCATTTATTTCATTTATTTAC
>CALSBZ010046708.1:598507-617681 GCA_943591055.1 Gobionotothen gibberifrons
GTTACGGCCACATAACACTTCTCAGAGGCTGCCTCCTGATGCTGCAGCCATTTCATGAAGAGAAGGAGGTTTTACAAATAAAAAAATAGCTCTACACCCCTGGCCGCAATGTCCTTAAAATGGAGTCTGAGTTCGAAATATATCTCAAATAATGTATGCACTGCCATTTCCCCACATAAACATAACAGTCTGCGATGAAACGGTTGTCTCGTCCTGCTCCACTTCCTATTGGTGCACCGGTAACTTTCTCTGCACACGACAGGCTGAGACCTTATGCTAACCAATTTTGATTTATTTTATATGTTTTGGATGAAATATTATGACTGTATAGGTGCGAAAATAAAAAAAATGTTTTTTTTATATATTTATAATTCTGCAAATATTACGATAAACTCACAGTTATTTCGCAGCCCGGCAGTAGCAGGGAACCCCTGCGCTAGAGGAGGTTGGACCAAAACCGTGGTGCAGCCGTGACGCAGGTGCAGACGGACCCAGTGGAAACTAGGGGTAAGCCCCGAATGTTTCCAGGTCCAGGCGACGCCCCTGACCTCCATACACAATCACCTGCGCGTCTTGTTTGCAGAAGAAAAAGATAATTCTGGTCCACACTCCAATACAGTAGGTGGCGGTAATGCACCTTTAACGCTGGCTGCCACATGCCATAACACCAGAAGAAGAAGAAGCAGCAGAAGAAGAAGAGGAGCAGTTGTCTTCCACAATGTGACATTAAGAGAGGACTATTTTCTCTAACTTGAGTAGTACCACGATAGTTTTAAACCGCTGTTTTACAGTGTACGTTGTATGAAATATTAATGGTAAAGCCAGTGAGTGAACGTTTCCTTTAATTGCGCTTTCATATCAATCTATCTGGCTTACATTACACTGCCATCATACACGCCTGTACACCTGCACGTTCACGCAAATCATACTGTTAGTACACTAATAAGGCGGCGACATTACACGTTTTTTTTCGTAAAGAGAATGTCTGAGCAGACACTAGAGTATTTCTGGAGTCGGAGAGAAATAATGAAGAGGAACGCTGCCGAGGTCAGATGGTCGCACGCTGTCAACAGCAGGAGCAGGCTGACGGAGGCTCTCACAGGTGGATGTCTTTTCATTCTCTAGCCCTTTCCTTTCTCAATTCTAATTTCCCCCTCCTCGACTCCTCTCTTCGGCCCAATTCCAAATCACACCCTACCCACTCCGTGACGGACTGAACTCCGTGTCGTAGTGACACTTCCAGCTGCAATACAGCGGCAAGCATTGGGACAAACTCCCCTCTCTCCGGCAGAAACAGGAAATGACATGTTATAACTGTATGTAACAACGGTTTCAAATCAGCATCTCTTGGACAAAAAATTAAATTAATAACAAAAATAAAACTCCAAACATCTTTAATTGTGTTGCTTTTTTGTATAGCTCTTTTGTTTTAAACATGATGTTTATAAGCTTCTTAGTTTTTGCAACAGTCTGTAAATATACACAACTTTATAATAAAATGCATAGCCTAGACACAGATGACTAAACACAGGTATGATCCTAAGCAGTGGCGGTGCCAGGGTATGGCTGGGGTAGGCTACAGCCATACCAAGAAATGGCTGTTAAAGTAAGCAAATTCAATTAAATAATAAGCAAAATGCTAAATGTGGAGAACACGGCTTGCGAAAATATACGGGTTGTGTCCACAACACACAAACTGCTCCTGCTGTAACAACAAGTGCACGTTACTGATGCAATATGGTTGAGACCATTCAGGCTTATGCTAGAAGAGGGGTGCAAAGAATAGTCCAAGTAGTGGGGGAGTTTTATACACTAAAGGTGTGGAAATTCTCTGGCGTTATAATATCAGCCCGGCCGCGGTCAGATCAAAATGCCTCCGAATGCAATTTGAATAGACCTACAGCGAATCAAAGCAACGAAACGTTGGGTCTGCGTCATGCATTACTGATTGAGATCAATCGGAACCGCCATTCAGTATCCCTATCCCTAGTGATCCCTTTTTATTTACTACAAGACAAATGAACCGTTTTATTTCATACAGTTCCATTTAGATTGAGACAGGGAACTAATCTAAACCTCACGCGTGGCGTTTCACTGTCAAGGGGGGCGATATAGCGTGTATTTAATTACATTGCAAATACTGGCCCCACCACTGTATGGGTTAGCCCTACCATAGATTACCCAACAAAAATACTCTGGCGCCGCCACTGATCCTAAGTAAAGAAAATATGAGGTTATCATGCGGTTGTTAACATCGCAATTTATCAGTGAATGTTTGCAGGAACTGTTTGTAAACAGCGTGTTTCCTGACGGACACACACAGCATTGAGTCCGGTCAGGTAGGGCAGCAGGTGAAGTCAGGTGCGATGCAGACTCGCTGTTGGAGGGCTTGATAACCCACTCCCCCTCCACACTCGTTGGTTTGGAACAGCACTTAATGTGGCGGACCCTCCGCGCGAATGGAGGGGTAGGGTGTAGGGCAGGGGTGCCCAACCTTTTTTGAACCGAGAGCTACTTTTAAAGTTGCCAGTCTGCCGAGATCTACCAGTCCAAATAGAGAGGCGTAGCCATTACTGACAGCCTACTACCAGGTAAATACACACTTCTACTTGTATAAAAACTGGCCTTTGTACGATTAATACTTCATAAAATACTGCAGATCCTTTATCTTACCTCTTTCTAATCTACACACATACAAGTATTTAACTGAAGTTACACAACAGTGTTGTTGATACAGAGTTGGAGGTTATTCACACGTCACATACTACAGTGGGTAATGTTTTCAAGAAACATTGAACAGTGCTGCCACATATGACACAGGAAAAAAAGACTGAACCCTTTCTTTGCCATTATATAAAAATAGTGTTGCTACAAAAGTATAAATTAGGCTTACTAATAAGACAACTCAGATCTGAAGCTACACAGGAATCTGCTGCCAAAGTGCAATAAAAAAGACAGAATTAATAGAATCAAACCCTTTTTGTTGCATTTTAGTATAAAAAGAAATGCCTTTAAAATAGGATGCAAGCAACACTAGTTTCTTATCCTCAATTGATAATAGACTATAATCAATTTAAGTTTGCATTCTTACCATTTTGTACAATAATTATAATGAATAAGTTCAAACAAACTAACACTTACAGCTGATTAATAACGGTATCTAACTTGAGTTTTTATTATATCAAAAACCTGTTGAAATGCTACTGTTATTTTTACTGTCCCCAAAAAGCGCGTCGGAAGCCTCCAGGAATCCTTCTTTCACAACTTCGTCGTCTTTGAAAGACTTCATGTGTTTCGCAAGAACGTGACTGACACGATAAGATGCTATGGTAGCAGCCTTGCTCTTGTTGTTGGGCCTGGTGAAAATGGACTGCTGTGCATTTATCTGTCCTTTCAGGTCCCTCACCTTTTGGGAGCGTAGGGCAGAATTAGGAGGGAGCGTTTGTGCACTGTTTTGAAATGCCGCTCCTAAATTACCCTTCTTCGGTAAAGCCACGCTCGCATTGCAGATGAGACAGATGGACTTTGAATTGGAATAGATACAAAAATAATCATCCTCCCACTCGGAGTGAAGATTATATATTTTGGGCTTTTTTGTTGTTTTGCATCTGCCATAATTGCGGTCTTGTGTGTGTGCGGACTGTCACTCCTGGCTGTTACACGGACTGCGGACAACGTCAGCTAACTGTGCCCACTGACCACTTGCCACACCCCGACACATGGGGTCCCGCCAGCCAATCACAAAGCTTTGATGCGTTCAAGTGCATTATTCTGGCACAGGAATATTATGTTATAGGACATTAACGATACAACAGAATATTGTTGTTCTATTTTTAGACACATCTCGCGATCGACTGGGAATCTCCCAGCGATCGACTGGTCGATCGCGATCGACTGGTTGGGCACCCCTGGTTTAGAAGATGTTGCGATGTGTTTGCTCAAAATAACATAACAAACATTTGCACATGCAACAAAGAAAATAGGCCTTTACAATATTCAAAAGAAATAGGCAAAACTCAAAGTAAAATAACAAAACAACTTAGGTATTCTTTCTGTCTTGATAATGCTTATAACTTAAAGAGTACTTGTACGGTAAGATAAGTACGTTACGGTAAGTACGGTTAGAAACTGTTCCTCGACGGCGTCTCTCAACAGGTTGCCCATCACTGTGGCTTTAGCACAGGCGCAGTGGGAATTGTAGTCCTTTTATAGTGCGTTGACTACAGACGTCACAATTAGGTGGACTTTCTTATCAAAATCAAAATACTGGCTCTAACATACCGGCCCCTATTGTTATGGGCATCTTTAATAACAATAAACAAAAATTCAAAAAGAGCCAGACAAAGTCAGTCTTCATATTCTATTTGAGATAGACAGGGTGTCTTAATTGTCCATCTTCAGTTATTTCCTTATTCTAAGGCAGGCACCAGTAGGCATATTTTGCTTATTGGTCTTTCCAGCCTGTTGGATTTTGTCTTAAGAAGAACATTCCGAATCAGTCCTCCAGATCCAGACGCGTCTCCATAACTCAGCAAAAGTGGTAGATATTCTTTGATCCATCTGGTCCAAAACAAATTAGCTATATACTGCACTTGTCGCCAGTGGCGTCTTGAGTATGTATCTTGCTGATGGAATAAGCCTGGGGGCAACGAAGGTTTGACCTTGAGCTGCAGCAAATGGTTTGGTGAGAGAGGTTCCAAGTCATTTGGATCATTTGACACTGTAGTTATTGGTCGGCTGTTGAGAATTCCTTCAACTTCACACAGAACTGTTGAAAGGCTTTCGTCATCAAGTGTTTGTTGTGATGGAGAGCAGAATTTTCTTTACAAGCCGGATTAGTCTTTCCCATACTCCGCCATGATGTGCTCCGTAAGGAGGATTGAAGGTCCATTTCACATCCTTTTGCTGGAGGGCTTGTTCTCTTTTGCTCAGATTCCATTCTTGTATAGATTCCTTCAGCTCTCTTTCAGTGGCAACGAAATTAGTCCCATTGTCTGACCTCATCTCCAATACTTGTCCTCTTCTGCTGATGAAACGTCTGCAGGCATTAATGCATGAATCTGTATCTAACGAATGAGCTACTTCCAAGTGCACCGCTCTGGTTGTTAGACAGGTAAAGATAACTCCATATCGTTTGACAATGCTTCGTCCTCTTTTCACTTCCAGTGGGCCAAAGTAATCCACTCCAACATATGTGAATGGTGGTAGGTCTGGTGTAATTCTGTCTTTTGGCAGATCTGACATTTTATTTCTCCTGCATTTCCCTGCATGCGTCTGCACACAGTACATTCAGATATGATTTTTCTGGCTAATGCATTGGCACATGGTATCCAGTATTTTGGTCTTAACCTGGATAACATATGATTCCTTCCACTGTGACCAACTTGTTGATGAATATCTCGAAGTATGGTTTTAGAGACATGGTGGTGTTTTCCAAGAATGGTTGGGTGCTTTGCTTCCTCAGGCATTGCCATTTTATTTAGCCTGCCTCCAACCTTGACCAGTTCATTCTCGTACACTGGATCCAATTTATACAGCGTACTACTTCCTTTGATAGGTTTTCCCCTTTTCAAAGTTTCCACTTCCTCTGGAAAAGACTGTTTTTGACAGAAACACAACAATGCTGCTTCAGCCTTATCCAAGTTATCCTTAGAGAGTGTGAGCCCTCTCATAGAGTCTTTAAACACTCTCATCTCCTTCTCAATCAGCTTTATTCCATGTGGTTCTTGTGCTTGAGTAAGTAGTTCCTTCCTCTTCTTACTTAAAAGCAGCAAGAGATGTTTTACTTGAAGGAACCATGCAACTGCTCTTTTCAGTTTGCTCCAATCAGAGTAGTGATGCACTAGCTTGCTTGTGGCATTTAGGTCAGTTGCAATGGTTGGGTTCACGTTGCATTTTTCCTTCTTCCCCTCTGGATCATCAGGATAGCTGTCATTGACCAGTTTAAGTGCGTCCGGAAAGTTTTCGTCATTTGTCACTACATTTTGTGAGTGAAACTTAGTTAATTAATCGATTGTTTGAAGTTTGAGAATAATTTCTGTGACTTAAAGGTGGGGTAGGTAAGTTTGAGAAACCGGCTCGAGATACACTTGTTGTTATATTCCATGGAATGCTCTTAACATCCCGATAGCAATGAATATCTTAAAAATCCATAAAAAAATGTCATGTGTGGAAGCCGTAGTACTGTAAAAAGCACGACCAATCATCTGAGCCGGCCCGGCTAAAATAACTGGATGGTCTACCTGCCTGTCAGCCTTCCATCTGTGCACAAACTTATCTCGTGCCCTCATTGGTCATGTGCATGTTTGTGTGTTTTGGAGGAGGGGCTCTGTAAGGAAGTGGCAGATTTTTTCCAGTTGTGTATTTTCAAATTCTAGCGCACTCGAGCTGGTTTCTCCAAAATGACCTACCCCACCTTTAATGTTATTTGTGTTTAATACCATTGCAAATCTAAAATCTTAGCGTCTTCAACTTTTCAGACTAAAAAGAGTTGTTAAGACATCACCTTGGGCTCTTTCAAAGAATACCAAATATCTAATTTATGAATCAAGAAGGAGATCTGCAGATGAATCAGTAGTTAACCCGAGTGTGAAGCTTTATCAAAGCTCACTGGGACATGATTGATTAATAAGGTAATCCTGTCACTCACAAATACAAATATATGGCTCATTCATGCTCAGATGCTTTGTCAGTTTTTCTTGATTTTTACATCATGAAGTTTCTCCACCCATAATGCATACATTAAAGGTCCCATGTCATGGCCATTTCCACTGATCATAATTCCATTGTTGAGGTCTACTAGAATAGATTTATATTGTGCAATTTTCCAAACTCACATTGGTTTCTCATACAGCAATCCTGTAAACTACGTGTATTCACTCTCTGCCTTTAACGGCTCGTTGTAGCTCCAATAGCTCCCCCCCCCCCCCCCTCCCTGTGAGCCCAGTGTGCTCCGATTGGTCGGGACGTTGTGAATCGCGCTGAGCTCCGTGGAGGTGTGGTTTCCTTGTTTAGCGATACACAGGGAAACACAGCCAAACTCATCCTAAGCACACACAAAGTCACAGCCGAAGTAAAAACAATAAGTGTGGCTTGATATTGAGTAAGAAAAAGGTTTATAGGTTGATAAACGCTGTGAGAATGGGTCTGCAGAGAGAATTTCTCCGCGATTCCAACTGTCTGTTATCAGCCTGCAGCCAGGGAGGAGAAATCAGCAGAGCTGCCTGCACTGAGTGTGTGTGAGGAAGTCCGTGGATTGGTCAATTTGGACCAATCAGCGGGAGCTTAACGTAACGGCTCCGCGGACGTAACGTAACGGCTCCACGGATTGGCCCATTTGGTTCCGGGTAACGCATGACCGTATCGCGTCATAGTTCTGGGCGTGGCTACTGGGTATTCCTACGTCACAGTACCCAGGAAGTCAAAAATTGACAATGAAGTATCTCCAACGAGGCGTTTTGGGGAGGTATTTTCTGTGTTAGAGTTTTACTCCCTACAGGGTGTACTTTGAGGGTTTTGACTCTGCACACCGTTTACATGCATAAAAACCTTCATAACACACAAGGGGACGGGTAATAACCGGAAAAGCATTACATGTGACCTTTAAGAAAACATTCAACAAAGCTGTTTAATCAAGTTTACTGGACTACATATAACACTTCAGTACCATTGTCCTCCAATAAGTGCTAGTAATTTGTAATGTCCATTTGTTGTTGAGGCGTTCCTAGAGATACATATTCCGTGGTAATTTGTCAGACCGAATTTGATTGCATTCTAATATATAAGCTATTATCATGTTTGATTGGTCACATAAACACTCAGTTTTCCACTTTGCTAGAAAGACTATCCAAAACAAACATTGATTGCAATATGGTAGACAGAATATTACAAACATCTCATCGCACTGAAATACAATTCAAAAGCCTCCAAAATATGCATAAGGTTTCATTCATGCTTCCTTAAAGTGTGAAAAAACAAACGTTAGAACCTTCATGAAGGGAGAATTTAGACTTTATTATTTAGTATATAGAGATGTTACCTTTGTGTCGACAGAGTTCTTCACTAACTTTTTTGACCATCAACTTCCATTCTAGGTCCCACACATATGATTGAGGCTGACATAGTCATGAGAGGCCGGGATCCTAAAGAGCCCATCATGGCACATCCACCCGACACAGAGAGTGACATCACACTGAAAGAGTGGCTGGAAAAAGTGAAGGAGTATAACAAGGGAATAAAACTAGACTTTAAGAGGTACGATGTTACTTATATCCCTTCTTTATAATATGTGGTTGTCTGTGATGTAAGCACTGTGGTGTACTCCAACAGCATGGAGGCGGTATTTCCGTCTGTCGTTCTTCTGGAGGAGATGCTGGCTCAGCCAAGCTGCCCACTGTGGATCAATGCAGATATCCTCTCTGGTCCTGGGGGAAAGGCCACACCTCTGGAACCTCAGGCATTCCTTTCTGCTGTGAGAACTCTTCCCACTCACGCTGTGCTCTCTCTCGGCTGGACTACAGGATGGACTGCTGGGATAGATAATGCAGGTGATGACACTTTCGTGCCACTGGCTGTGTTTATGCGGAGGTCTTGTTTCTATTCATTATAGAAGAATTTAGGAAACCTGAAAACCAACAGAAGGCAATCAAAGTTCACCTTTCAGCAGGACAATGATTCCTAGCACAAAGCCAAAGCAAGAGAGTTAAACAACAGAAAGGTTAATGTCCTAAGTCCCAAGTCAAATCCATATCTCTATCCCACCCAAAATCTGTGGCACTGTTTGAAAGCTGCGGTTCACAAGCATCATTCAACCAACCTGAACAACCTGGAGCAGATCTGCAGAGGTCATGGTCAGAAATCCCTCAGAACAGTTTAACGACCCGGTAGATACTTACCCAAAAATACTTCAGGCTTTTGTTGAAGCTTAAGGTTGCTCTACCAAATTATAGTGTGTGAATACTGCTGCAAGTAGCTTTTTTTCAGTTCTCTATTTTCTTTAAAAGATCTCCTGATGGATAATTATTTTTGGCATTGGTTTGAACATATGAGTTTGCTATTCAAATACTGTTAAGTACCTAAGTAAGTAATGTCTTAAGTTTTACTGCACTACAGTTTGTCTGTTTATGGGTTACGTATTGTAACCGCGTGGCCCAAACCCACATGTCTTTTATATATGCTTTCATAATTATATCTTTATAAGCACAGATGAATAAAATATACTAGAACATAGTTACATCTCAAAT
Source organism: Gobionotothen gibberifrons (assembly GCA_943591055.1). Lineage (NCBI taxonomy): Eukaryota > Metazoa > Chordata > Actinopteri > Perciformes > Nototheniidae > Gobionotothen > Gobionotothen gibberifrons. The sequence continues at coordinate 607,750 of CALSBZ010046708.1, forward strand.
AAATTGCCTTTTGATTTGTTTTGTTTTAATATTTTCAGGTTACAGCTGGAATATGGTGCGTGTGATGGAGGAGATTTGTAGAGACCTTAAACATCCTGTAACCTTCCCAGTGCGTGCAGCTTTGCTGGCCCAATCGCTCTCACAGCTCACATGGCTACTGCAGCAGTCACACAGGTAGGGGTGTAACGGTTCACAGAATTCACGGTTCGGTACGTACCTCGGTTTGGGGGTCACGGTTCGGTACGGTTTCGGTACAACAAGAAAAAGCAAAAAAAAGTCCCAAATGCATAATTCCAGGTTTGTTATAATATTTATTTTTGAACAGTAGTGCAAGTTTCAGTTTAAAAATAAGGAACTCTAACATTTTGAATAATTAACTATATTACACAGTTAAAAACAAACCACAAACAGTACCCCACACACTCAGATGGCCAGATTATCTATAATGGCTGATGTCAAACAAAAAGGTTTCATCAAGCTGTAAAACTAAAAAGAATGTCTTGAAAATATTACAAAATAAATAATAAGAAAGTGTTTCCAGGGTGCATTGCCGAAATATATATGCCAATAGCTTCCGTTATTTCTTTTGGTCTCACGGCTTTCATGTCTATTGGCTTCTTAAAAACAGTGGGAGCTGTTAACTGCTGTTGTCTTTTGCCGGGCTCCGGTGATTGGCAAATCTGGATGATGCCTTCTGATATGATGTAGCATGTTTGGCGTGTGTTACCATTAGCATACCGCACCGCTGTTTAACAACGCCGACACACCGTCCTCGTCCGATCCACCACTCGCACTCCATCGTTATTGTAGTCCACAGGGAACCCGAAATGTTCCCACACAGCTGATTTAAAAGAAGCAGGTGGGTCTTCTAGCTCCTGTGTGTTACCTGAAACTTGTGTGTGAACCTGAGGTTGAATTGCTTACTTAAGAACCTGGGAACTGTCATGGTGTTTTTGAGCAAGGCACTATATTCAAATGAAATTCAAAATTCTGATTCAAAGGCTTTATGTCATATGCACAGGAGCTACATTTTTGTTATCAATCAATCAATCAATCAATGTTTATTTATATAGCCCAATATCACAAATGTTACATTTGTCTCAGTGGTCTTGACAGTTTGTACAGAATATCAGTATGACAATACGACACCCTCTGTCCTTAGACCCTCACATCGTACAAGGAAAAACTTCCAGAGAAAACCCACAGTTTAAAGGGGAACATGGGAGAAACCTCAGGGAGAGCAACAGAGGAGGGATCCCTCTCCCAGGACGTGCAGACGTGCAATAGATGCCGTGTGTAAAAAGAAAGATAATACATTTGCAACATAGGTAGTCCAAATGTTTGGAAATGCATGTGTGTATAATAGGAAGATGAATCCACGAGGACATCCATCTAGGACTTATGATCCAGGACCACAGCAACAGCCACGACTCAAGATCCGGGCTCGCGACCCAGGACACAGGACTGCAGCAACAGGATCATCCATGACTCCGGATCCCGGCGTATAACGCCTGTTATGGCAATGAAACGTCCCAAGCTCTTCCAACAATGCAACATAATTATATATAAGACATACAACAATAAAACGAATAAAAAAACAATAATAGTGCAAGAAAAAACAGAATACAAATAAAATAGTGCAAGATAATGTTGCAAGTAATGCAGGAGAAGTGAAATATATGCACGTAAAATAGAATAAGATGAGCTAAAAATAAAATGTCAAATAAAATACTGTAAAATGAGATAAAATACTGCTCATTGAAATAACAAATGAATGTGTGCAATGCAAACAGAAGAATGGAGTTGGAGAAGTCTTATGCAAGGCCGGATGTAGACAGGATTTACCGATTCAGGCTACAGAATGTTTTCGTTGGAACCATTATAGATGGGTGGGGGAGGTCTTTTTTTAAGAGTCTTGAAAACACCTGTTCTCCACAGCGACGCACACTCAAAAATGTTTTTTTGTTTTAACATGTAAACAACGCATTCTGGTACTCTCTGACAAGAAAATAACAACATTTACTTCATGCAAAAAGGCCAAGCAACATTGCCGCATGTTTTTGGGTAATTTGAGAGTCAGTAGAATCAGGAAGAATTATTTTTAGTTTACATTTATTTTTGTGCAGTGCCTGCGCCCTGCTGCTGCTGCACAGCAGGAGCAATGTTCGTTTTTACATTTTCTATTAAAAGTGTACTAACATGTCCAAATTGCACATCTTGACACTAAACCAGTGTTCTTGTTTATTACATTTCTTGTGCACGCCATTTTTCAAATATACAAGGAGTTCTATTTGTCACAAATATTGAGAATTACAAAACTAAAATATATAGTGAAATTATGTAGTTGCTCAACTAAGTGATCAGTTTATGTGATAGAAGATATCATTGTGTTTATTATTTTTCAACTGCACAAACCTACTATTTAATAAATGCTTATGTTTTATCATGTTCTACACAGGTACACTCTAACAGTATGGACGGGCCAGGAGGATACGTTAATACTTCAGGACTTACTGCCCTACAGAAAAGAATTTGACATCAGTAGGATCTACTATGACCTGCCAGACTCCCAAAGGACAGAGCTCAGTATGACACTACAAGACAAAAACTAAAAGTCTGACAAAATATTTGAAATTGTCTCGCTGCAGCAGGCAAAAGCTAGATAAATGAGAAAGAAAAGAACTAAATAGTTGGTTTATCTGCAGAAATTATTCTTATGATTTATGATTTTTGCATTTTAGTTAACTTTAGGCCTAGCAATATACTTCTTCTGGGCTCTAAAGTTTGAACAAAAATTCTGAAAATGGAAGATGAAGTCTGGTGGCGTTGCAGAGAGCATAATTGTAGGTTTTTTATGTTAATAAATTACAACACTTCCAAATCCCTGTTTTTATTTTTATAAAAGTCATTTGTCGCACCACCTAATGCTGACAAAAGACCGATGTTAGTGTGTGTTTGTTTGGGGGGGAAATGGCTTTGTATGCAACCTGTAAGAGGTAAGGAGTAGGCCTAGCTAATGATACAAAATGTCAACTAGCCACAAAAGTTTGAAGTAAACTGTAACAGCTGGTTTCAGAAAAAAGGTGAAAACTGGCATACATTATTGATGTCTTGTTATTCTATTTAAATAGGTAGAAGTTAGCATGGCATTTTGTTAGTAGTCCTCAAAAGTCAAAACTATTTTGGGGCGGCAGTTGGCTCAGTGGTTTAGTGCGCTCATCTTCAGATCAGATCAGGGAGTACACACACTGCAGTCAGCATGCCGCTGTTTCCTTGGGCATACATTTCACCCCAAATTGCTCCTGTGGGTATTGTCCACAGTATTGAGAACGGATTTGAGCACCTGTAAAAGCGCTATAAAAAATACCATGTATTATTATTATTTCATATAAGTAACAGAATCGTTTTCAGATCCCTTTCTTAAATAAAGTCAAAATTAAAGTCAGCAAAGTGTCACGGTTTTTTCACCTCTGTCATGATCCAGCATTACTGTGATGTGCTCTGCCTTGTGACTTTTTTCGACAGTTCCGGACCTGTCCTGTTTTGAAATCCAAAGTTATTCACATGTGATCACACTCACATGCATACAGTGGAGGAAATAATTATTTGTCCCTTGCCGATTGTGTAAGTTTACCCACTTACAAAGAAATTAACAGTCTATAATTTTAATGGTAGGTTTATTTTAATAATGAGAGACAGAATATCAAAAAGAATATCCAGAAATGTACATCATGTAAGAGACATTTGCATTTAATTGTGGGAAATAAGTATTTGATCCCCTTGCAACCAACAACAGTCACTGTAGACAGTTAAGCCTTCGAATTCGACAGTCATTTCCATCCGATTGGAAGTCTACAGTCGTACTGTCCAATGGAGTTTGGAGGGGGGACTCCGACAGTAGACATTTGGCAAATCAGAAGGCTTAACTGTCTACAGTCACTATACTCGCATGTGATTGGAAGTCTACAGTCGTACTGTCCAATGCAACCCGGTATCACGGCAAGACGTGAACATGTGACGATTTACCATGCTGGGAGACGTGAAGATGTCACAATTTCATCCCTTCAAACGTGACAGTTACACAGTATTGTTAACATGGCCCAACCAGTGGAGAAATACCGGGAAATGCCACGCAAATGCTGTACCACGACGGTCGGTTGTTATTATCAATATTAATATAATAATGATTTATTTTTTAATAGTCACACTTGATTTCGCCAATTTTCTTGTTGCCCCAGCTGGTCGACACCTCTTTTAGCAGAAACAAAGGCTACATTAATGTATTAAATCGATGTTAATCCATGTGTGCGGTTGTGGAATTAACGGACGTGACGTTGTGCGATTGCATTGCCAGGCAACAGCTTTGGTTCATGTTAATTTACAAACTCTTCAACTAGAACCGTAGTTATATTTAAGGCCTCACGAAATACTTTAATGTAAATTAAAATGTAAATGTGAAGGGATGTGTGTATAACAAAATACATCCGTCATAAGCAATACCGGAAACAGACGTAGGCAAGATCCTCAGCTCGCTGATTGGATGGTTTAGCCGCAATGCACGCTGGAAAATGGGGTTTATGCTTTGTGAAATGCGAAAACATTACAAAAAATAATAATAATACTTTATTCCGAGTGTGCTTGCTTTTCTCTTTGAAAGTCATCACATAACGGCATTGTAATACACGGTTCGGCTGCATTAAATATTACATATCTGCCGTAGTTCTCTATTTATAGAGCCCTGATGAGAAGACTTCTAGACAAACATGAGGAACTGCCGCCAAAACTGAAAACGTGACGTGGATCATAAATATATCATCAATTAAACAACATCTTACATTTATTTGCACACAATACCTCTCCTTGCAGTATCAACACCAATTCGGCTGACTTTTATATTTTATCCAATTGGTAGATGGGCTGTATTTACACCATAACGGTGCACAGCTGATAGAAAGGGACACCTGGTGGTAAAAGCACGTTATTGAATTTTATTATTTGTATTATTAGATATTAATAGGATCCCTATATAAAGTATATTCATTACTCGTTATTCTATACTAATAGTTAATTAAAGACTGTATATAATGACTATTTTGCACATCCCTTTCAAGATTTCAAGATTTTCTAAGGTTTATTGACATATCATATTATACACAACTACGGTGTAGTTATGCAATGAATGAAAAACTTGGGTCGCAGGTTCCTCAACAGTGCATTACAAGACATCTATCAATATGTGTGTATACCTCCACCATTAAACTGTCATATTGTGCACATTTCTTATACTATCTACATACATCTTATAAGAGTATAATACATATGTATAATATCAGTTAAAATAAGTGCTTAAACATAGCAATGTTAACTATGTTTAAGCACTTATCTTGAAATCTTGAAAGGGATGTGCAAAATAGTCATATATTATACTATTTATATATATAGTTATAGACGCTCAGTGTCACATGCTGCATTAGCCTTGTCGTTATTTGTTTCCTGCTTGCCCAAAATAAACTATGTTGCCTATTCGGGGCCCGTTGAGTCAAATAGTATTTGTTGTGCTTTTGCTACAGGCACTGTCCCTAATATCTCTGTATTAACTGCTAAGAAGCTAATTTTAATCTGGTCAATTGTTAGGAGTAAGTGTACCCCCTTTTGTAATAATAACAGTATTGCAAAATATGTTTTAGAGCCCATTGATTAAATGCTGACCTTTTCAATTTAAAACTTTGTAATAGTAATAATGAATTTACCTCCAAGTACAAATTCATTCATTCATTGTTGAATTGAAGCTTGTTTTAGATTATTTAACTTTTTTACCAATTTAAAAACAGAACAGTCTTTCAAAACAAATGCTTGAAATTTTATAATCTGAACTAAATCAGTTAAACCATTTTACATTTTTCCACTTTTCATTAAAAACACAAGTAAAGTTGGACTAAGATTCTGCGTCTCTTTTAGTTGCTGAATTTGGACTAAATTAACTAACCAAGTTCAACTCCAGCCCGTCCTCCAGAGCCGTCTCGCCGTCCTGCAGCCCGGCATGTAAAGGGGTCCCGCCGTGGCCTCCCTCCAGCCAGGCCTCCAGAGTGGTCCCGACGTGGCCTCTGAGTTGAACGATTTTTCCCTCAAAATTAACTTTAACGAAAGATTGTTTAGATAGTTTCTTACATTTTTTGTAGCAGCTTTTGCACATGACACGTGGACTGTAGTGTCTTTATTGAAAATGCATGCAAAGACTCTTTGAATCCCAAGAGGAGCAAAGCACTTCTTGGTATAAAAAAAACGAGTCACTGTTTTCTGAATATATTTTTCAAGATTAGTTTAGATTTTATGATTTGTTGAAGATTCAGATGGTCTTGCATATTTACACAATTATGATCATCATAAGGATAACCCCAAACAAACAGTACAGGTGTTTTTTTAGATTCCCCCAACTGTAAAGAACTACAAATAAAATAACTCAAAGTCTAGGATTAACATTGTTTGGTTTTATTTTTTCAAATTGCATAGTTCATCAATGCTCTCATAGACTTCAAATCTGTACTGGATACCATTCTCCTCCTGTAGCTCGTGTAGCACTCCTGGAAACCTGAAGGAGAGGCAAAAAGTACTTTATGTTTAATCTGGTACATAGATGTGTAAAGCTGCCTTCACATGATACGGAATTTGCCCTTTTACTCACCACAAAGCAGGGCATCAGGCAGTAAAACACGTCAAGTCTTGTTACTAAGGCTAAACATGGCACTGACTTGTGTATATATGCCTTAAAGGAAATTGTCAACGAATATAGAGGTAATAACTCATCAGTTCTTATGTGTTCCATTGATGCTTGTAAAGCCTTTGATCGTGTTAATCATAGGAAGTTATTTGTTAAACTGAGTCAAAGAGGGGTGCCCAAATACATTGTGAGAATTCTGGTCTACTGGTATGGCCACCAGACTATGCAAGTCAAATGGGGCAATAGGGTCTCAGCCCCATTTGGGGTTAGCAATGGTGTCAGACAAGGTGGAATTATGTCCCCAGTTCTTTTTAACCTTTATATTGATGATCTGTCCAAGCGACTGAAAGCCTGTAGGATGCATGATTGGTAGTACTCTAGTGAACCATATTATGTATGCAGATGATCTTGTTGTGCTGAGTCCATCTAGTGCTGGTCTTCAGCAGCTTCTTACTGTTTGTTCTGTGTATGGTGTGGAACATGACATCAAATACAACGCCAGTAAGAGTGCTGTCATGATCTTTAGAACCAAAGAGGATAAATGTCTTACATTTCCTGATTTTAAATTGTCTGATATTAATGTTAGTGTCTGTAATAAGTTAAAATATCTTGGACACTTTATTACAGAACAAATGACAGATGAAGATATTTATAGGCAATGCCGCATGATGTGTGCACAAGCAAACATTCTCCTACGTAAGTTTAGTGCATGTACAGATGGAGTGAAGATGTCTCTGTTCAGAGCATATTGTACACCACTCTACAGTATACTGCACATTTATGGTCAAACTACAGAAAAGCAAGTTTACGGAAACGTCAAGTAGCTTATAATGATGCCATGAGAACATTGCTGAAGAGACCTCGAGGGTCTAGTGCAAGTGAAATGTTTGTGGCTGCAGGGGTCAATACTCTACAAGCTGTGTTAAGAAATCTCATGTATAAAAGTATTTGCCGGCTTAATGACTCTGATAATGAAATCCTCTTGGCCTTATCGAACATAAGGTTTAGTACACGCTACCAATCGCAGCTGTGGAGACATTGGTATAGTTGTCTCTTTGTAGGACACTGATTTAAATTATTCTTAAGCTATGAATTATTTTTATGCTGTGTATGTAATTTATTATATGTCATGCCTTGTATTTGATCTATGTAATGTCTTGTCTTTTATCTGGACCCTGAGTCTGTAATAAAGTTCTCATTCATTCTATGGTTAACTCACCTGCTGCTTTATACAGTTGTTGACAGAAGTGGTTCAAAGTTTAAATAATTTGATCTGAGCCCAGTGCTCGGCGACAATTTGGAGCGTGTGTGACGCCAAGGGTAGCGCCTTCGCCTAGTAGGGCAGCACCGCACTCTCTATAAAACCAAAACGGAACTGCCAGCGCAGAGCAGTTTAACTGCTGATCATGTAAAGGCAGCTTAAGAGATGAGTTTGTGAGAGTGCAAGTTAAAACTCTACAAGCCAAAGCCATATATCAACAACACCCAGAAACTCCTCTGGCTCCTCTGGGCTGAGCTCATCGGAGATGGACTGACACAGGAATGTGGACTCATCAGACCACAGCACACTTCTCCACTCCAATTGTTTTTAATGGACGTCGTGTCCTCCGGGCTAAAGAGGAAAAGGACCATCCAGATTGTTATCAGCGCAAAGTTCAGAAGCCAGCATCTGTGATGGTATGGGGGGGTGTTAGTGCCCATGGCAACTGGTACATCTGTGAAGGCACCATTAATGCTGAAAGGTACATAAACGTTTTCAGGGACGTCCCTGCTTATTTCAGCAAGACAATGCCAAGAGAAAGAGTGGGGGTACCAGACCGGCCTGCCTGCAGTCCAGAACTGTCTCCATTGAAAGTGTGGGGCGCATTATGAAGCACAAAATACAACAACGGAGACCCTGGACTGTTGAGCAACTGAAGTCATACATCAAGCAAGAATGGGAAAGAATTCCACCAACAAATCTCCAACAATTAGTGTCCAGAGTTCCAAACACGTAGGAGTGTTGTTAGAAGGAAGGTGATGTGACCCGGTGGTAAACATGCCCCTGTCCCAGCTTTTTTGGAACGTGTTGCAGGCAAAAAACATGATTAAACATGATAGTATATAAAACCATGCTCGTATCTATAAAACCTATAGAAATGCAAAACCGTGTCAGTTTAGACGTAATTCTTCCGTTTACCACATCATTTAAGAGAATACCTTTCATAACATGTAAGAGAACATATTCGAGGGGTGATCAATAACATATCCGTAGTTATTTATTTCTCCAAGTTATGTTTTTGTGTGCACTCAGGAGTATCAAACGGGCGTTTATTTAATCATTTTAAGATCGGCTTTAATCAATGTTTGTAAATGAACTCTTCATATATGATACATCATACACGAGGTAATCTTTTTAATTTATGGTATGATGTTCACATATTTCTCTCCATTCTTCTTTTGTGCTAACGGTGTCACAGTTTCTCATCTCTCCCGATTTTGTGCGTACGCATGGGTCTGAGTGTCCGTGGAGGACCGCACATCCTCCCGTCAAGTTTGCTTTTTATAAATCGCAAAGATTGCTTAGAAATTGGCGTACGCCGTCTTTTGAGTGTACGCCACGTTTATAAATGAGGCCCCTGGTCTTTAGAGTGTATTCAATCGAATATAGGTATTTCAGCAGTCAAGCTGTCAGATGTAAAGTAACTAAGTGCATTTACTCAAGTACTGTAATGTACAATTCTGAGGCACTTGTACTTTACTTGAGTACTTCCATTTTGTTCTACTTTGTACTTCTACCAAACTACAGTTCAGAGGTAAATGGTGTACTTTTACTCCACTACATGTATTTAATAGCTTTAGTTACTTCACAGATGTGGATGAATGATGTGAAATATAATCAAGTGTTAAATCAGACTTTAGTTCCACCTGGAGTAAATCCACAAGCTACCCTGCAGTATACAAAGCCATTCAAACTAGCTGCACCTTTACCAGCTTTGAGAACACTTTCATGATCAATCATTATAAAACATATCATATATATTATTCTGAGATGGACCAATCTGCACAATGACTACTTTTACTTTTGGTACCTTAAGTATATTTTGATGCTGATACTTTTCTACTTTCACTTCAGTAACATTTTGAATGCAGGACTTTTACTTGTAACAGAGTATTCCTACACTCCGGTACTTCTACTTTTACTCAAGTACAAGATCTGAGTACTTCTACTTTT
>CALSBZ010046708.1:629230-646893 GCA_943591055.1 Gobionotothen gibberifrons
GTGTGTGTGTGTGTGTGTGTGTGTGTGTGTGTGTGTGTGTGTGTGTGCAGAATAAATACAAGAGTGAACAACTGAATTTCCCCCTAGGGGGATAAATAAAGGTTATTCTTCTTCTCTATAGGACTTGAGTGTTATATTAACTGTTATATTGTAAATAAGAAACAAGAATGTGTTCTAAGCTCTGCATTTATTGTCTCATAATAAGATTCCATTCAAACAGTAATTGTATACACAATGGTGACCAAAAAGGATATTTGGCTATTTTGGTCTTTACTAAAATGTATCAAAAGGTATTGTGGGGGAATAGGTGCCTTCATGCGATCCTGGAAACCTTGGGATTATTTGGAAGCATACAGAACATTGAAGGTTCTGTGGCAAGGATGCAGAACTCACTTACCATTCCAAGCCTTACTTGTCCATGGCTCTCTATCACCCTGTGAGGAGAAAAGAGCAGCAGATAAGATTATATTAACAATCATTTTGGAGGATTAACTGCCTTCTTTTTGGAAGTGGCCAGTGCAGACTGTATATCAATGAACATAAAGCAATACAGCAGCCAGGGAGAAACATTCAACAGACAATATAGCAGTGCACAGGGACATTTGGTATAATCTATAGGAGTCACATGTAAGGTGTGCTTTTTTTCTATATGGTATTTACACTCATTTTTGGTGGTGAGCATCTTCTTCTGAATCCTTTACGACAGGCCTATTCAAATAGCGGCCCAGAACCAACTCCCGTGGCCAAATTCCTACACTAATACAGACCTCGAACGCAACACTCCGCATTGCATAGAAACCACCAAACCACAACGCAGCACGTTTTTTTAAAGTGCATCTAGTGGTGCTAGTAACGGTGGTCCTATGATAGCAACTCTAAAACATGTCTCTCTCAACTCTGAAGCGTAAACAGAGACAAAACGGTCATTGATCTTGTGGAGCAGATGCGCGCATTCCAAGTCAAGCTGGACCTTTTCCCGACCGACTTGAGTACGGGTCGGATGCTGCATTTTCCGACGCTCCACAAACACATCACATCCCCCTGCACAAATCACGGATGTGATAACAGATTTCATTGCGAGGTTGAAAGAGAACTTTGCCGGTCGATTGGATGGACTTGCTCTGCCCACAGAGGTGATGGGCTTTGCCAGAGACCCCTTCACTGTTGCAATAGAGGGGGGCGTATCCACCAGAGCAAAGGAAGTGGTCCCCTGCATCGACGAGGGGAAATTTACACTGGAAAAAACATACAAATGCGAATCAAGCTTTTCACACATGAACTCAATTAAAAGTACCACTCGCTGCTCCCTGACTGACAGCACTCTTCACCAATGTTTTAGGATTGCATTGACATCCTATGAGCCAAAAATCACTGCACTTGTTCAAAACCAAAAATGTCACTTTTCCCATTGAGAAAGTCAGCGATGGCAAATCACAAATGAGGTGATAGTAAGCAGCTAGTTTACTATAGTAGACGTGTATAGTTACCCTTATCCCTTGTTATGGGTTTGTGCACTGAAGGGTTTGACAGTTCTTTTTGTATTCATTTAAATGAACTTTGTAATGTGTTTGGGTCAAATGTGACCAAAACGTATGATTTTTTTTTGTTATTACTTGAAAAGTGAAAAAATAGTATTGCTATAGTACTACCTCTTTTTGTTACATTGGAGCTCTTTAACTGTTTGTTAATGCACTTTTTGATGTGCATGTGTCATATGTATCCAATTTTATTTTGTATGTGAGGACTTTTATTAAGACTGCTATTATTGTATTCAGTTAAATGCACTTTGTGATGTGCCTGGTTAAAAAAAGAAAACCTTGAATATTTGACTTCTAAAGCAAACAAATGTAATGCTACAACTGTGCACTTTTTTCTTCAGATTCTGTTAAATTAATGCTAATTTGTTGTGTTTTTATGCACTTTTTGACGTACCTTTGTTAGATGAACAATGAATAAAAATGTCGTGTTTTTCATCAGTAATATGTGTTGGTTTAAAATGTGTCATTGCCCGCTTTTTACAGGCCGCTGAATGTCTGGCCCAGCTGAATTTTGTAGTTATATAAAATCTGGCCCAACTGAATGTGTAATTGAATAGCCCTGCTTTACGATGATGAGCAGACCCACAACCTGAAGAGGGATCCTATCTAATGTCAGCTCAATCTATGACCACTTAGGAATCTTGGCACCTATGGTCCTATCCGTCAAAAGGATTCTTCAAGACTTGTGCAGAAAGGAACTTGTTTGGAGGATATTGGGTCACAAGGGTGGACAAGTTGGCTGAAGGAGCTCTGCAAACTTGAAGAGTTCAAAGCTGATAGAGGCCTGAAACGGGTGGATTTGGGGAAGTGACATTGGCTCAGCTAAACCACATTGCAGATGCAAGTGGAGCCAGCTCTGGAACGGTATATTTTATGTAAGTACATCAAGGGACAGGGCGCTGTGCCTTTTGTAATGGTGAAAGCTAGAGCGGCCCCATTGAAACCAAGCACGGCCCTTTGAATGGAGATGGCAGGTTAGGGTTAGCTCAGCAACAGAAGGGGCAAGTGTGAATTCTTACTCATGACACAGCACCATGCAACTCACGACTTACAGGCCCAACACCAAGGTTTGCTTTCTATGAGCTACAGGAACACGTAGCGGCAGTGGCGGTTCAATTCGACTGGGGGGGCCAGGCTGGGGCCAGTTATTTTATGAGGGGGGCACAATAAATGCAGGACGAAAAAGACAGTATGAAGTAATTAAACATAAGAAAACAATGCAATACAGTTATTGGTATTTGTTTCATTACAAATATTTATTTCAGATACTTATAGTTATATTTAGCACATTTTAACATTATACTTTGTGTGCTGTTTGGGTCTGTGGTACCCGTGTTCAGTGTTTACTAAAAGAAAATGTATGCAATTTAATTATTTTAACCTGCTTTATTTGGGGGTGGACCTCACATCCTCTAGGCCGGGATCCGAGGGCATGCAACCCGGGATTTTTTTTTTAAATGTTGAAGTTAAATGCATCAATCTGGTGCACTTTGAGCACAAAATGAATTTATGGATACAGCTCTCAACACTCATATGAAAGGGAGCTGTATACTTTTCAATAATCCAAACATCTTTAGAATATGATCACAGCCAATAACAAATCATTTAAACTTGTTTATTCTTATCTTATGTTACCTAGTTAGCATTCTTTCTTTTTATTTATGCATATTTGACTAATCACTCCTTTTAAACTGTTGCAAGAATGTGATTGGTCGATATTCATTGTGGTGGGTGGGGGGAGGAGGGGTGTTAGATAGATATAGAGTTGTAGTAAGTAGATAGAGTTCGCTATGATTGAGGTTTCGTTTATGCATAGGGTAGATCATTTTAATTACATTTCCTTTTTTTTGTGTGCATTTTTTACATTTTGGATTTGCTTGGCGAGCTACTTATTGAGGGCTTGCGAGCTACTGGTAGCTCGCGATCGACGTGTTGGAGACCCCTGTTCTAATGGGTCCGACTAGAATGACAAATAGCGTTAGTTACGCCTATTCCGTCAGCCAAGAAATCGTTTAATCATAAACTTTTCATTTTTTTATCATTTTCAGGGGGGCCACAGGGGGGTCAAAAGGGGGCACTGCCGCACTGCCGCACTGCCCCCCCCCAGAACCACCCCTGCGTAGCGGAGTTCTGAACCTCATAGACCTTTACCTGACTGATGATAAGGAGGATCATCTTCACACACACACACACACACACACACACACACACCTCTTCCTCTTAGACTGGAACAGGATCTCCTCCACTGTGGCTTTCAGGGATCCAGATTCGTCCTCCTTCAACACTTCCCTGTAACACATCCATTAAACAATAGTGCGTCAAATTATAGCACATACATGATACATCTACAATAATCTCCCTAGATAAATCTTACCAAGTCCTCTCATAGCCCCCTTCCCAGCGCTTGGCTCTCTCTGGTTCTTCATCCATGGTGTCCGTCAGACGCAATTTACGCTAACAGCAAAATAAAATCATCTTCATATAAAATACACACATCTGTCCCAGGGAATACACTTTACTACGAGCGGTCTGTGAATAATGTGCTGTTCACAGCATCATGGACCGCTGCAGTTACCCTTAGATAAAGGCCTACAAGTTAATAGTCGCAGTCATTTACGGTATCTCACCTAGGGGTTGACTTTTAAAGCGATGCGTTACCGGATGCCTGTTGACGGTAAAGCTGCTAATGTGAGCCAGCAGCTAGGTTATGAATGTATTATCAACTTAATACCACATTACCGTGTATGATACAACTTATTATCCTACTTTGCAAGTCAAACAGTTGTTACATTATCTAGAAAACTGGTCTAGTGCAACGCCAGCTGGTGCAGCCTAGTTTTCTTCCGGAAGGAATCATGGTTTCCAGAGAAAAGGTTCCGCACAGTCAGCCTGCACGCAATCAGCCATTCGACCAACTTCTATAAATGAAACACGCGCGAGCCCACTAGCCCAGGGTTGCAATCGAATAGTTTTAAAATCAGCTCCTAAGTTCTAACCCTATCGTCTATTCCTTGACCTCTGAGTGAAACGTCACGGGGTTAAGGGATAGTGGATAGGAGAATTCAAAAGGATTTAGGAGAAGAGACTGCAGTACTTTAGAGAATCCGACTGCACTTTCACTATCCGACGTGTTTATGATGCGCCAGCGGACGTCCTTTTGTGCGTCTGCTGCTGTGGGGAAACCATGGAAACCACAGTTTTCTATACAGCGGACTACAACATGGATGTTTAATAAGAACGAGGGACTATTGTAAACTCAGAGACTCTGCACCGTGCTCTGATGCTGTTATTTTATGCTTTATGAACGTGGACAACAGAGAAACATATTCTTCATGACCAAAGTTCGAATTGAAATAAAAAAGGAAAGTGAAATGTATGCTCATCACCCTCTCCCTCCGGTCCACATTAATACAAATGATCCCAATAGCCTACGTATGATTGTATGAAAAGATCTTAAAATAAATACAAATGTATTTATTATAAACGTTAGTCCTTAACATCTATCACTGTGTATATCACCATTCAAACATCTTTTAAAAGTTGAACAAAACCCACACAGCTCTGTGAAATGTTGACTTTATTTGATAATATTTCTCTTTTTGATTATAATACTGATGAACGTTAAAAACAATGATATAATTTCTCCGTCATAATCGTTTGTTTCCGTGAACGGCCGACTGTTGTGTGACGGCAAATGCTGCGGCTGCAAGGCATTGTGGGGCAGCATTTTCTCTTCTCCTTTCGGTTAGGAAGGTCCAGTGGTTCCTAAGCTAAGAGGTTATAAAGGAAGTTTGAAACCTCCTTTCCTTTCATTTAGACGAATTCGAACGGCACTTATCATGGCTGCTACTGAGGTACTTCCGGGTCATTTCACTCCGTTAGGAAGGTTCCTAAGCAAAATAGACTATTCGACTGCAACCCAGGGCTGCAGTAGAAAAGTCCAAAAATCTGCTCCTATCGTCTATTCCTATCGTCTATTCCTTAACCTCTGTGTGAAACGTTAAGGTTAGTGATGTTACGTATAGGCTGCGTCTCAGGTCGGTTATTTTAATTTCCTCGCCGAGTTGATTTGTCTGCGCCATCTTGAGTAGCGTCCTATGGCGCTTATTTCCTATGCTTATTTCTGCCGGAGGACCGAGGATCGAGGAGCGATAGTGGATGAGGGATAACCATATATACAGTCTATGGGGATAACCGAGGAACCACCAGACCATCCTCCGATGATGAAATCCTCAGATACTCGCCCCGCCCCCTTACTGTGTATCGCTCACTGATTGGACGATGCAGTGCATGCACTGATCTGATGCTTCTTGACATGAGAGCAGTACCCCAGCGGAGTGAAGAAAAAACAACTAAGTGGTCAAAAATTATTTTATTCATTTATTGGAAACATTTTCATGATCGCTTTTTTCGTTTATACATTTTAAGAATGGCGTTTATCTTTTTTGAGAATGAGTTCTTATTTTATTTGGGTCTACAACAGATGATACAAATGTATATGTCAGTAAATGTGTACTAACAGAGGCGGGGGTGTTTGTGAAAACAACGGGGACAGAGCTGGGTTGTGGTCGGATAATCCAAAAATCAGCTCCTAAAACCTATCGTCTATTCCTTGACCTCTGAGTGAAATGTCACGGGGTTAAGGGATAGTGGATAGGAGAATTCAAAAGGATTTAGGAGAAGAGACTGCGGTACTTTAGAGAATCTGACTGCACTTTCACTATCCGACGTGTTTATGATGCGCCAGTGGACGTCATAAATGTGCGTCTGCTGCTGTGGGGAAACTATGGAAACTACAGTTTTCTATACAGCGGACTACAACATGGATGTTTAATAAGAACGAGGGACTACTGTAAACTCATCTAGAGACTCTGCACCGTGCTCTGATGCTGTTGCTTTATGCTTTATGAACGTGGACAACAGAGAAACATATTCTTCATGACCAAAGTTGGAATTGAAATAAAAAAGGAAATTGAAACTTATGCTCGTCACCCTCTCCCTCCGGTCCACATTAATACAAATGATCCCAATACGTATGATTATATGAACTATGAAAAGATCTTAAAATAAATACAAATGTATTTATTATAAACGTTAGTCCTTAACATCTATCACTGTGTATATCACCATTCAACTATCTTTTAAAAGTTGAACAAACCCCACACAGCTCAGTAAACACTGTGAAATGTTGACTTTATTTGATCATTTCAGTAAAAACTAACGTTCATATTTCTCTTTTTGATTATAATACTGATGAACGTTCAAAACAAAGCACTTTGGCAACTTACCACATACGTTTTTAAATGCTTAATAAGCACCGTAACTTTCATGATATCATTTCTCGGTCATAATCGGTTGTTTCCGTGAACGGCCGACTGTTGTGTGACGGCAAATGCTGCGGCTGCAAGGCATTGTGGGGCAGCATTTTCTCCTCTCCTTTCGTCAAGGGAGGTCCAGTGGTTCCTAAGCTAAAGGAGGTTATAAAGGAAGTTTGAAACCTTGGCCCAATCCCAAACCACGCCCTACACCCTACCTATACACACTCCCCCTCCGTGGCGGAGTGAACTCCGTGGAGTGACACTCGCAGCCCAGTCAGATGGAGGGAGTAAATACAGCGGTAAGCTTTGGGACAAACTCCCCTCTCTCCGGCAGAAACAGGAAATGCCGTAACTGTATGTAACAACGGTTTCAAATCAGCATCTCTTTGACAAAAAATTGCAGCACCGATGCAGACTCGCTGTTTGATGGCTTGATAGCCCACTCCCCCTCCACACCGCTCCACACTCGTTGGTTTGGAACAGCACTTAAAGGTCACATGTCATGCTTTTCCGGTTATTACCCGTCCCCTTGTGTGTTATGAAGGTTTTTATGCATGTAAACGGTCTGCAGAGTCAAAACCCTCAAAGTACACCCTGTAGGGAGTACAACTCTAACACAGAAAATACCTCCCCAAAACGCCTCGTTGGTGAAACGTCATCATCCATTTGATTCTTCCGGGTACGAGATTACGTAAGCACGTACCCGGGACTAAATGGACCAATCCGTGGAGCCGTTACGTCTGCGGAGCAGTTACGTTAAGCCCCCGCTGATTGGTCCAAATTGACCAATCCACGGACTTTCTCACACACACACTCAGTGCAGGCAGCTCTGCTGATTTCTCCTCCCTGGCTGCAGGCTGACAGTTGGGATCGCGGCGAAATTCTCTCTGCAGACCCATTCTCACAGCGTTTATCAACCTATAAACCTTTTTCTTACTCAATATCAAGCCACACTTATTGTTTTTACTTCGGCTGTGACTTTGTGTGTGCTCAGGATGAGTTTGGCTGTGTTTGGCTGTGTATAGCTAAACAAGGAAACAACACCTCCACGGAGCTCAGCGCGATTCACAACGTACCGACCAATCAGAGCACACTGGGCTCACAGGGAGGGGGGGGGCTGGAGCTATTGGAGCTACAACGAGCCGTTAAAGGCAGAGAGTGACATTCAGTGAATGCACATACTATACAGAGATGCTGTATGAGAAACCAATGTGAGTTTGGAAAATTGCACAATATAAATCTATTCTAGTAGACCTCAACAATGGAACTATGATCCAGGTCTCCTGGTAAAAAGGCAAGAGGTTCTGTGAAAGCCGGAGCAGCTGAACGGACCTGGTGCCCCCTTGGTGGTTGATATGGGCATAGGCGGACATGTTGTCCGAACGAACAAGCACATGCCTGTCCGCCAGTTGGGGTAAAAAGTGCTTGAGTGCAAGCAGCACAGCCCGAAGCTCTAGCAGGTTGATATAGTGCGCACCCTCCTGGGCGGACCACTGACCCTGAGCAGTTCTGCCCCGCCACACTGCACCCCACCCTGAGAGACATGCATCCACGGTGACAGTCTCCTGGCGGGATTTTCGGGCCCCCCTCGAAAATGAGATGGTGCATCTCAAGGGGTTTATCCCAATAAATAAATGTCTATATATGGGATGGCGCCCATGTGCACACCCATCAGAAGATAGGCCCTGTCCCCCCAGCGTGACAGAGAGTGGAGGCACCGCTCTGACACCCTGAGGCAACCGTCAGTGTGCCCAGGAGCCAGAGGAACTGCATGTAAGGCGCCCTCTTGCCCAGCCTGAAGATGGGAAGAAGGTGTGAAATGTCGTCCACACGACGAGGTGTCAGGTAGGCCCTCATGGCCACCGAATCTAGGACCATCACCAGGTAAGTGACCTGTTGGGCAGGGTCCAGACAACTCTTCTCGGTGTTCACTCTCAGGCCCAACCGGGCTACGTGAGACAAGAGGTGCGCCGTATCCTGGGCCACTGCAGTGACCCTGCACTGAGGCCGAGGGCACCTGGCATCAGGCCTTAGAGCCTCATCAGGAGCCAGAATCAGGGAGGCGATGGTGGGCTCAATGGGTGGCATGCGACCAAGCCCCACCCTCGCCAGATCCTGCATGGCAGCCAAGGTCCGGGCATCAGAGCCAGAGTGGGAGAGGGCCTTGGTGTCTCTCCAGCATGCATGGAGCTCCCTCAGGTACTCCTCTGAAGGAGGAACAGTGAGAGGGACAGTGGCAGAGTTACGCCTGAAGAAGGCGCTAGCCTGAGCCGGGTCAGCCTGCGGAACCGGAACCTATAAGTGTGCCAGGGCCGCACGAATAATGGCCGCCATGGAGGCGTCCTCCGCGCCCTGCAGAGAACCCTGAGCAGAGGAGTGGGAAGCCTCCTCGGGAGTGAGCGGGGCCTCGTCCTCCACCTCTTCGTTGAAGATGTTAGCCGAAGCCGCTAGTGACATGACATCGTCATGTGGATGTGCGGCAACCGAAGGAGGGGCGGGCGGCAAGCTAGTAGCCCCTATACCGGCCCTTGGCTGAAAGGCCAAGAGGAGCGTCTTCATCATGCCCATGTCGGCAGCCAAGTGATCCACCTTAGAGGACAGCCTCTTTCTAGACCTCCTATTGGGGGGTGACCCCCATAGCCATCCGCTAAACTGCTCTGGAGGAAGATGTGACGAGGAGAGGTGTCCGTTGGCTGCTGCCAAACGCTCCAACTCTGCAACTCTAGCTACTCTGAGCGCCCGAGGCATACAGCTACAGTTCATGCAGGCGTTCTGCGTGAGACCCTCCCTCAAAATGCTCGAGGCCAAGGCAAGAGGGGCAGCGGTCATGGCCGTCCTCGGGCTCAATAGGAGCTATACAGGCTACATGAATGAGCCATTATGTAGGTGGCCAGATGCAGGGCAACCGGGAGCGGGTGCGAGGAAATGGTAAATGGACTGGTAAATGGACTGTACTTATATAGCGCTTTATCCAGTCTTTAAGACCCCTCAAAGCGCTTTACATACTACATGTCATTCACCCATTCACACCCATTCATACAGAGCAGTGTACCTTACTCTAGGAACTAACATTCACACACATTCACACACCGTTGGCCATCGGGAGCAACTCGGGGTTAAGTATCTTGCCCAAGGATACATCGACATATTGACTGCATGGGCTGGGATCGAACCCACAACCTTCTGGTTGAAAGACGACCGCACTCCCTCGCAGCCACAGTCGAGGACAGAGCCTTCACCAGCTACCTGCTGAACGGGAAGAGTAGAGCAATGCTCCTACTCGCCGAACACAACGAGGGATGTAAATGTCCTACACCCACGTTACCAGCAAAGGGAGCGGGAGCACTGCCTTCACCTAGCTGAAATAAAAATAAAATAAAGAGGCTCAACAGGACAGTTTAGCCGGGCAGTTGCTGCTAACAATCAGGCAACACGCTCACCAGGAGCGGGGGCGAAAACACTGCCTTCACTGGTTGGGATAATAACGAAGTTAAACGTAAACACAAAGCTAAGACCAGAAACTGGCCTCTAAAGAAAAAACAGCACAGGTGACTTTGTTGTTATTAGGCGGTCAGTAGGGACGAAATAGAACTGCTCCTTCATACTTTCACTCAGAAACCTCATTCCAACATTAAAATGTCACACATCTTTCTGACATTATTCGTGTAACACAACTTTTAAATCTGATTCGTACTTTTAGAGATATTAAACATTGTTCAGACCTTGGTAAAGATGCATCGTTACCAAACCTGTGAAGTTTTGGGCCATTTGGAGCATTTTCACTGAAGTTATGAGAAAACCATGTTTCATGGCGAGCATTGTGTTGCCATGGCAACTGCATATGAAGACTAATCACTGTCACTAGTCACTGGAGTTTAACAGACTGTCTCAGCCTATTCTTTTCCGTCTGATGGAGACTTCATACTGACTTCAACATGTTTATGTTCCACATATTTTTGACATTATTGGTGACGTATGCTTTTAGTTCTAAAGTTTTCAGTTCAAATATTTTGCTGCTTTTTCATTCATTTAGACTTTTATTTTCTTGTTCTTAGTTCACATTCAAGTCCCCTCTATTCATGAACCCTTTAAAGTTCTCAGCCACACGACTTATATACCACGCGCGACTGTTGCTATGTCAGTTCATCTTTCAAATACAAGGTTGCTTGTTTGATTCAAGCTCTTGTAGTCAATATGTCAAGGTATTTATCCCTAACATTTTATCAGCTAACTAATGACACACACTCGGAGGATCTTTATAAACGTTTTAAGTATTGCACATCTTTAAACATGACTCTTATAAATCACCAGCGATGCACTACAGTGTCAGCTTTTCTAAAATAGAAACTTCAATGTTCACATCTTTCTAAATGATTCTACTTTTCAATGACCTAATAATAATCCCATTTTCAATCTTCCAGCTGTTCATATTTTTTGGTCAATTAACAAACCTGTTACAAATGTGTTGTTCAACAAATGTGAGCCTTTGCCACATTTATTTGAATTATTTATATTAAAGGAAAAATTAAGATAAACATTTGTGGCATACCTTAAGTGAACTAAGCCTTCATCAATCATTAAGTTACACTTTTACTTTTAACATCCACCATGAAAATCAACAAGAACTTTTAAAAACGGATTCACCACTCAAAACAATTAAATAAGCTAAAGTTAAAGAAGCTCATCTTAGCTGTGCCTTTATTGTATATGACAGTGTCAAACATGTTTTTTAAAACATTAAAAAGGTTATAAAAAGAACCAAAACAACTGCTCAAGTTTTAAGTCTGCTACTTAAACAAAAACATGTAATCTCACATCTCTAACTTTTAAAACAAAATAGATACATTTCATACGGCTAAATAGTTTATAATGAAACTCACAGATGTTCAATAATTGATTAAACAAAATAAAAATTCCCTTCACCCTTTCTGTAATTGAAAACAAAAAACACAGTTGGGGTGGGGGGGAGGAGTGATTTTAGATGTGTCCTTTCAGCTGAACAGCAGGTTCAGAGGTGGAGGTTCAAGGCCGGCGGTCATATTCGCTGATCTTCCTCTTGATGTGTGACAATTTTAATCTGAGATATTTACATCTCTTCTTCTTGATCTGGTAGCCCGAGGACTGCAAATTAAAGCACATAGTTAAAAAAATGTGACTGTAACATATCTGTATTACCCTGTAAAGAACAAAACAGGTGGAAATGACTGCAAGGCCTTACCTTCTTGAGATTCTTCAGTCTGGTGTATTCGTCCATGGCATCCTGAGAATAGAAAGATACTGTAGTGGTCACTCATCTGATCCACTCGGAAGAAAACTTCATCCCATATTCACACACAAATTGGTTTTCTCAGCTCTTGACAACATTTTTAGGTCTAAAGTAACATTTTAATAGTCTAATTTAACTATGGCATATGCAACTTTTCCCTTACTGCAATTGTATTTGTAGCCACAGTAGGTAGGGGAAAATACAATTTTAATAAGCATGAATCAAATATATCAAGGTTCATTTTTGTCTGTAGTCATAGGCTTGAACATATTTAAACTCATTTTCCATGTACCCATTACTTTGACCACTTTGTTATATTTAAATTCTCTTAATTCCATTTTGAATCATAAGCATGTATGTATGTAGACG
This sequence comes from Gobionotothen gibberifrons, assembly GCA_943591055.1. Lineage (NCBI taxonomy): Eukaryota > Metazoa > Chordata > Actinopteri > Perciformes > Nototheniidae > Gobionotothen > Gobionotothen gibberifrons. The sequence goes on from CALSBZ010046708.1 coordinate 641,722, forward strand.
AGTAATTTGAAGAGGAGTGGACTGTTCATTGTCACTTTAAATCCGGGATGGGCAAATGGCTCCGGCCCTCAGATTAATTTATAAACAACGTAATTAATAAAAAATATATATATATATTATATTTTGAATAGTTTTACTTGTAGTACTGATACCGTCCACTAGACTCCTAGTTACCCCTAGATTCCACCAGGTCCGTCTGCGGCGCGTTACGGCCGCGACGCGGCGTCCGTAAGGATAGCGGTCACTCTAGTCAATGGGTGCTATTCCACCACACACGCCGCGTTACGTCCCAGAAGCGTCCCAGAAGCGGCTCGGCGCAGGGCTCCTCTAAAATTAGGATGAATCCTATTTTTGTCGCGGCGCAGTCGTAAGGTAATGACGGGCAGGCAGGAAGTGGAACGTTCAGACCATATATAGCATATATACACACACACACAAACTCATTTTGCAGCCCCTATCCCTCCGTAGTCGTTCAAGTAGGAGGAGAAATGCCAGCGTTTACAGGCACTGTGTACATTGTATATATATAGAATAATTATGATGATGAATGCCTTTTTTTTACCACTAAAATACAGCAACATATCTTTGATTCATGTCGTTTATAACTGGGATATTACAATTATTATTAACTTTGTCTGTACAAAGTAGCCTGCCCAGGAAATATGCCCAAATCAACAAAAACTGCAAGCAGACAGGGAAGACGCTCCGCTTCCGTAATGCTTCTGAAACGCGCCCGGTAGGGTATGACGCCGGGAGGAGACCGGACCAAAACCGCGGCGGAGCCGTTACGCGACGCAGAGGGACCCGGTGGAATCGAGGGGTTACGCCGCGAGCACGTACATGATTTAGTTCGTCAGCCAAATACCGTGGAAAAATCTGTGACGCGTTTGTTTCCCCGGGGAAACACTCACAAGAAACACCGGCTGTTGTTATGCCAGCTGTGACGTTAAGTTACCGCTTGTAATTATGCCTTTAAAAGCTTAAAAGTTGTATTTATCATCTGAATTTGGCGAAACAAGTTTAAAGGAGCAGTAGGTAAGTTTGAGAAACCGCCTCGGCTGCACAAAAATTCCAAAGTACACAGCCGAAAAGAATCCGCCCCTTCCTTCAGACTTCATACAGAGCACCTCCTCCAACACACATGAACGCGCACAAGATCATGATAATGAATGTAAAACAAATGTATAACACAGTTATTGTCAGTGCTTATATTTTTGAAGCTAGCATGTTTGTTTTGTGAAAATGTATTACAAATGTTACGTCTAGCTGACGAGAGCAGGCTGCGCCGATAACGTTACATATCAGCTCGGTGTGCTCCGTAAATAGTCGCCATAGTTGAAAAGCAACTCCGATATTGACTCTGGTTTGACTTCTCCTAGTTTCCACTTTCTTTTTCTTCATAATTTGCTCCATTAGTTTTTCTTTTGCGACCGGTAGACGATGTTCAAGCAAACTCTGCCATGGTGAACGTGTCCTCCTGCAGAGCTCAGCTCCGCTGCAGGAGGACTGACCGAGGAGCTCACGGGAAACACGCCCAATAACGGCGCGCAATGACTGCACGAGTGTGTGTGTGTGTGTGCACGAGATTGAAGGCTGTATTACGGCTTCCACAGATGAATTTTTTTGTATGGATTTTTTTTCAAAGCACTTAGAATATGCATTGCTATCAGGATATTAAGAGCATTCCATGGAATATAACAAAAAGTGTATCTCGAGCCGGTTTCTCAAACTTACCTACCCCTCCTTTATTATTCTAAAAACCAAGACTTTGTTTATTTGAAATCAGATGAAAACAAACTGTCACGGACCCTGCCGTGTTGTCTATGATTACTATACGCTTTTCATTCATAATTTCAGTGGGAGGGAGGGGGAGCGGCGCTGAGGAACAGCAGAGTGCGGGTTGAAAGGTGTCTGTGTTGACATTCCCCTTATTGTGCGTCAGCAGAGACAGGCTACAAGTGTCTTAGCTAGGTTCAAGTTAGACAACTAATGTCTGGGTTAGTGTTCATGACTTCATGTTTATGTCATCTTAATGGTTCATCTCAATACACACACATTTTCTGTGCTTTCCAGTAGTTTAAAATAGTTTTTATTCCACTGTTAAATAACCTGTTTGATACAAACATGCCACTTGTAAAAATGAAATAACATTTCTGTGAAGTGATATTTGTTTAGTGAGCTTATTAGAGGATGTTCCCTGAAATATTGTAACATGTCAATGAAGATGTCAGACTTAGTATATTTGTTAATAATTACATACAATACATGGAATTTGTGTGTGTGTGTGTTCCAAGTGAATCTGCGGCCCCCTGGTGGCCAGTACATACATTATGTGGCCCCCGCCACCATCCAAGTTGCCCATCCCTGCTTTAAATAATCAAATCTCAAAGTCACCACCACACTCACCAGGAACTGTGGACTGCCCTCGGGGTGTTGGTTCAGAGCTAGGTCAAGCTCAGCCAAGTCCTGGTTTATGCTGTCCAGCTCAGCCTGCAGGCTCTTGTACTCCTGGTGCTCCTGGTCAAATTCCCGTTTGTAGTTTAGACGTTCTTGCTCATCCACGATAGAAGGAAACAAACTGCAGGTGCAAACAGAATGACATTTGGGGACTTATTATATGACATCTAGCCTTTTTAAGATACATGTTATCACCCCAGATGGATTTATTCGAACATCATAACAAAGTAAGTTCAACACAGCTCTTTCATCATCAGCTACCAGATCCCTTCACATCAACTCACACATAGAAGTCCTCATCCTCCAGGTCCTCTCCGGACTCCACTCCAGTGTCATAGTCCTTCAGCCTGGGCTTCAGGCCGCCTACAGAACTGCTGATGTCTGAGTCTCTGCAAATGCAATAATTGATTTGGGCCATTTATTTCACATGCATCACCACCATTACATTCTTTGTATTTTCATATCTGTAAAGCCTCTAAGATCTAACTTGACGTGTTGCGATTACCCACATTTCTGCATCATTATTTGCACAATGCCGTGTGTATATTTATTTTAGTTAAAGTTTTTTATGAAAGGTTTAATTTTAGTTTTTATAATTTTAGTTCTAGTTTTTTTCTGTTAGGTTCACTGGGTTTATTTTAACAGAGGGAAGTTTAAAAAAATGACAAACCATTATGCAGTGCACAGCTTACCCTGGCAAGTAAAGAGGCTTGTTTTGGTCCAGCTGGTCCAGATAGTCTCTGGACCCCCTGACTTTGGGATTGTGGTCATTCACCAGCGCCTCTGGGTCACCAGACACATTCTTCACCTGAAACAAGAGACGTATCATTTTTTATTTTCAGTTTGTTCAAGTTGATTACATTTTGCGTGGAACAAATGATAACTTTCCTTCTTAAAAAAGGGACGCTGCTTATTTACAAATGAAGATCAGTTTAATAGTGAAGGCGTAGCTCTTTAGTCCGTGAAAGGTAGTTGCCTCTGTCTGCTGTGGTTCTTGAGAAAACGTGTTGAGTCTCCGAAAATAAGCCTGTTGATGTCCTCAAGCCTTTGTTACGAACTGGGGGTATGAAAGGGATGAGCATTTACCTCACATGTTGCTAGATGAACCATCAGCAGCTGAACCTGACAAACACTAAGGCCAGACACCAACAGACTCAACAAGCTGATCCACAGAGCCAGTGATGGTGGGGGTGGACAGAGGAGGATGCGGTCCAAGAACATTTTAGACAATGTCTCCCAGCCATTCCATGACACGCTGGTGAGTCACAAGAGTAGCTTCTGCCTGTAGGCATTTAACAGAGAGGCCCAATTCCAAATCACACCCTACCCACTCCCACTCCGTGACGGAGTGACACTCGCAGCTAAACGAGGCTCCCTCCTGTCAGATGGAGGGAGTAAATACAGCGGCAAGCTTTGGAACAAACTCCCCTTTTTCCGCCAGAAACAGGAAATGCCGTAACTGTATGTAACAACGGTTTCAAATCAGCATCTCTTGGATTGAAAATAACAAAAATAAAACTCTAAAAAATCTTTTATGGCATATGTTTTTTGTAAACATATTTTTGTTTTAAAATCTGATGTTTAGAAGCCGCTTAGTTTTAGCAAAAGTCCATGTAAATATACAGAACTTTTACCGTTTTCTAGACGAGACATGAGTAAATGATCCTAAGTTCCTGACGGACACACACAGCATTGAGTCCGGTCAGGTAGGGCAGCAGGTGAAGTCAGGTGCGATGCAGACTCGCTGTTGGAGGGCTTGATAACCCACTCCCCCTCCACACTCGTTGGTTTGGAACAGCACTTAATGTGGCGGACCCTCCGCGCGAACGCGCAAATGGAGGGTTAGTGTGTAGGGGTAGGATGTAGGGGGTGGTTTGGAATTGAGCCGAAGTCATTCAACGTAAGTAATTCCTGCATGTAGGCATTTAACAGGAAGTGACCTCCAACTGTTCCCTGGCTCCGGACAGACTGGCAGCCTCTTCGCTTTGGCACCTCTCTACAATGCACCTATACCTGTATTCAAATGTATGTGTGTATTTGTACTGTGTGTATTCAACAAATATAATTTTAAAACTAATATTTACCTGCCATTTTATTTCATTCTAAAATGGACTAAACTGTCACAAATAACAATTACCCCTGGGATAATTTAGTATTTCTGATAAACATTACTGTAAAACATCTGATCTCTCTAAATCAAAAAAAGCAAATCTGCATTCTTTAATCCCACTAAACTCTTTATTGGGATTTATTTGCTTGATTTGAGCAAATCAAAAATCAATCAATCAATTGTCTTTATTGCCTGCAGAGGTTATTTCTGAGGCTCCTCTCATAATTGACCTAGTTTATGTTTCAACAACCTCTTCTGGTTCTGGTTGTATGCGCCGTTCACCAGGACCAACCGGTTCCTCTACTTTCCCCTGCATGCCTGAGTACACCAATACCATCAGTGCCATCAACAGGGAGAACATTTCTCTCAGCCAGAACTGCTGACACATCAGGTCAGACCGCATTGCTGGGAACGGTCACACACCTGAAATAAAAAACTATGTTGGCATGAAAGTAGTTTTCAGTTTAACAATTTCATTTGTGCCCCAGTCCCCAGAATGCAAACTATGTTGATGTCCTTCACGGAAATGAAGGAACACTTTTTGTATTAATGTTTGTTTTCTACGGAGCCCTGGAGGGTTCATAGAGAGAAAAATAAATAAAACG
>CALSBZ010046708.1:647293-668445 GCA_943591055.1 Gobionotothen gibberifrons
CCGCAGAGAGTTCATGAAGTGAAGGAGGTTTTCCTTCTATGAAACAGATGTGGGCAGCAGATACTGAGAGAGTCACGGACAGGAACTCAGAGATCAAAGCAGACTGGTTTACAGACTCTTCTGTTTTGCCAATCCGGTGCTTAAACAAATAGCTCTACGCCCCTGGCCAAAATGTCCCTAAATGAAGCCCGAGTTTGAAATATATCTCAAATAATGTATGCACTGCCATTTCTCCACATAAACATAACAGTCTGCAATGAAACGGTTGTCTCCTCTGTGCTCCACTTCCTACTTGGCGCACCGGTAACTTTCTCGTGCGAACGAGAAACTAACAAAATATTTTGTGAGCACAAGATACTTTTTTTTTCTCCATGAACCTTTAGGGGCTCCGTAGTTTTAGGGATGATTTACAGTCTTATAGTTGTTGGATACGTTTTTATTTTTAGATCCTCCTGACAACAAGGCACATCATGCTGCAACTAAGGGTGATTAAACAGACCACACCCAGAAACTGCAAAACAAACCATTCCTGCCTTCCCCCAGACTTGCTTGACAGCATGTTGAAAGCAAAACCTTTTCCCAAGATGACCATGGGAAAATGGTCACCTTGGGATAAGCCTTGATATAATTCAAGGCTTTATGGGAGTCTGTTTACAGATCACACAAACAACTTCGCAGTCAAACTATTAACACACCAGCGGACAAACAGCGACAGTAATATAAGTTACTGTCGACATCCACTGAGCTTTGAGGGTATTATCACTCTGTCCGACAGCATCATGGGGCCTCTTGTTCCACTCTTTGAGGCAATTTTACTCTTAACCTGAGTGATATATTCAAACCAAAGATTCCATGTTTTTTATGGCTGACCATCCCATCAAATGAAAATATTGTAGATGTATAGTGCATCAATTTACTCACATTTCTCCCAAATTCAACCTTAAATATTCGGTATCTTTGGAAATGTAATGATCTCTAGACTTCTTAATTTCTGACACAGAAGTGATTAAAGCAGGTTTCAACACAACATCAAATGTTGATTGCACGATTGAACGGGCACTTAAAAAGTGCATGCAAACACTAAGCACCCATGTATTTTGAAGTACTCATTTTCACTTACACTAACTTTACTCTAAACTACTTTGTTGAAATGACCTGATGTACATAGTTTAGTCTTAGTTTGTTGAGAAAAGGCACATTGAGTTGATCCAGTTTGTTCTCCTATGCAAACAAGTCACTCATACACAAACACGTACAAACCCACACAAAATCACACACTCACCCACTCCCCAACGCTGTTGTGCAGACCATTATTGACCATCTTCACTTCCTCCCAGAGAATGCGATCTGGGCCCCAGCGCCTGATCATGGAGCGAGTCTTGACTGCAAACACCAGCAGGATGATGAGACCAACAAACACCAGGAAGCCCAGGACGATAGCTATGGCCTGCAGGAAGAACAGAACTTAATGTCAGTGGGCTGCAATTCCACCTGCTAACAGACATTGTAAATATCGGGGCTGTCAGGAAGCAGGAGCTAAAACGAGACTCAGACTTTACACAGGATCTGAGTGGACAGCCCCAATATAATTGCCGTCTACACAGTGGCCTTTGTTACACCCCACCACCCCATCTAAAAAAAATAAGTTCTGCAGGAAACATATACATTTCAACATATAATGCAATCTCATATAATCTCTTCATAAGTTATATTACTTTTCAGGTATGTTTAATAAATTGGTATAGCTGTCAATGGAAAATTACTGTTGACTATATTGCTGAACTAAATAATCTATATATGCAAACAAACTACTGCATTCCTGTTGGGAAAGGAGCTAAACAGTGTTTACCCCCCATTCAAATCAAACGCCCCATCATCCTCCCTGGAAAAGAAAGCAAATCACACCTCTTGGGGCTCCACCACACAGTAATGGTAGAGGTACTGGTTGAGGAAGATGCCTTGGGCCTGGTCCTGGTTCTGGTACTGGGCACACAGTTGGCGGATCTGGCTATAGGCCACAGATCCTGTGGACTGGGCTGTTGGGTTCACGGCCACAAGGTACACAATTGTGGCGATGACCATGAGAAATGCCAAGATGGCACAGATGATGATGGCTGCTAGGTAAAACTTTGGTGAGCGGGCAGCATTTTGCCTTGAAATGACCAGCACAAATATTATAAGCACGGCTATGAAGGTGATGGCAGAGATGGCGATGAGGAAGGCTTTTCCAGCTTTGGGGTCCATTTGTGTTTGTCCATAGCTACTGGAGCCGCCACTACCTCCTCCATAGCCACTTCCGCCATATGATCCACCGCTGCCATATGAACCACCGCTGCCATATGAACCACCGCTGCCATATGAACCACTGGAGCCACTACTCCCATATGAGCCACCATAACCTGGCAACATGCCAGCTCCACCTCCCATACCCATGAGGCCCATATCGTAGTCCCAGACCAGTGTGGAGGCCACGCAGGCAAACACAGCAACACACATGATGATGATGATGATACACAATATCTTCATGACACCAGGTGGGGAAGTCCAGCGGTAGAAGTCAAGCTTTTTATCTCCTGGGTAGTAGGAAAAGGTGGGGTTGGACATGGGCTCACTGTGCCGGTGTCTGCTGCTGTGGCTGCAACAGAAGAGGACAGGGAGCAGGGCTCAGGGTGAGTTCTGTTCACAGCAAACACAGTGGGAGCAACAATTCACATTCACATTATATACACTCACACTAAATACTGATATAAAAAGAATACAGTTAATATAGTAGTACTGGATCAAACTGATATGAAGCTGTTACCACATACAGTACATGTTTAAATGACCAGCGAGTTTGCTGAAAAACAGTAGGTCATTGCAGATACCAATATTTCTGGGTTAAATGTATTGATTAGTCCACAAATTGCCACAAAAAATACCCATCTTAAATTCAATAAGCCAAAAGTGTTTACTTTGAATGTATCTAACAAGCAAAAATTAAACCTATTTAATTGACAGTGATATTTAAAAGCAAGAAGAACTTCGATTTCAGCAGATGGATTCAGAAAGTGTTTGACGCCTTGGTTCGATCACCAAATTGTTCTACATTGATGTTTTTTCATGACTAATTCATTTAGCGAAAAAACTAAAAAGACTTCCAATTTAAGCAGTCTTATTTTCAAACGGCACCTTGGATTCCAATTAGGGATGCACGATATTGTTTTTTTGAAACCGATACCGATACCGATAACTTCCTGCTTCTCAAGACCGATACCGATACCGATAACCGATAACCGATAATAATATTATATATATATATATTAAATGTACCTGTAGTTTTTGCACACCTGGTGGTAAAAAAAAGACTAGTAGTGAACAAATAGCTCCATTGCGCAGCTAATCCAATACTACTTTTTTTATAAAGTACTTTAAGCTAAGTCTAAAAGCAAAGTGTTTCCTTTTAATTGCCACACTTGTTACATAAACGAGGCAAAACACATAACTATAGCCAGACCGCTTACATTTCAGTTCTGGAATAAACAAGGGTGTTCCCAAAAATAGATATTCAATTTGTACAAAGTATTAGTGTGACATATGTGTTGCCCACCAGCCTACATATACAATTGCTAATATTACGACAGCTATTCAAAGCCTCTGAACTTCTTGATAGCTGTGACTTTTTTGGACTGTAACCTTGGCTTTAACTGATGATTATTTTCATTATTGATTATTTGCTAATAAATTCATCATTAGTCAATCCGAATATAGTAAAGCATGTCCATTACAATTTCCTAGAGGAAAGGTGACATCATGAAATGCTTTAAGTCCAAAACCCCAATAATATTTATATTGAATATCCTTATTCAATCGACAATTATATAAGACAAGGAAAGGAAATGCTCATTCTAGTTATTTGAGTTATTACATGTTTGGTACTTTTGATTTTAAATTCACATAAATAAATATTCACTTGTCAAAATAGTTGCCACTGAATATTCTTTCAATGGATGGTTGCAGCTCGATGAAGCTTTTTTTCTTTGGAGACGCCACAGAGTTGATTGGTTATTTTGTCTGGCATTTCCCAAAATGTCCAACTGTTCCTTCAAATACCTATGCTGCTAATGTTGGAACCATCAGCTTCTACATATGTAGGTGCCCAGAAAAGTAATAATATATATAGCTGCTGAGACGTGAGGGGTTAATGTAGGTCAACTTACTGTTTGCCACCACTGGGGCGGTACCCTGGGGGGCTGCGTTTGTGGTTCGGCATACTGTAGTCACACTGGATCTCACCCTGCTAAAGGAAAACAATGATGGATTTTGTAAAAACATAAGAAAAGTGACTTTTGTATAATCAATTTCACTGCCCAGTCAACTAAGTGCCACAAAGCACTAGCCATCTGATACCTATCAGATTTTCATCAAACTCAATACAGTGGCACTGTCGGATACCTGTTTCAACCCCAGCCTAATTTCTTAATGTATGTAGCAATTTTTTGGGACCCTTGAGGGGGCAATATACAATACTACTGGTACTGGTAATTGAGTTTAGGGAGCACGTTTTATTCTTTTTAGTGTACATTAAATATAATTGAGATTAGTGTAACTCATTTATAAATGTGTTTCAATGTGTAAAATGAGGTGATACATCAATGTATTTTGTGTTGTTGTTAAAACGTTTCAAAATAATCAGCACAAACTGTATCTGCATGTGGGGCTGGGTATGGTGTGTTGTTTAGAGGTATAACAGAGTAGGCTACCAGACTTGGAATCCAAAACGTAAACACTATAGCTAGGCTACATGTACTCATGTCCATTTGATGTTAGAGTTTTACTTCAGTGTGGGAAGTCAATAACACAAGTATGCTATGAACATTTCACACAAATGGTGATGTGTAGATTGCTTCATTCAAAACAAATCTTCCAAAATGGACCTCCACCACTGAGAGGCTGTTCAGTTGTTAAACCAACCAAATAAATGACCTCAGGTCTGTTTGTGGTGAAACAAAGCAGCAGAGGGTGGAGACATTCTGTCACTCAAACTGAAAATGTTTGTTTCAAAGAACGAGCGGCTTGAAACGGAGCTTTGTTACCTAGTTTCACAGAGTGAAACCTTTCGAGTTTTCATCATTTATCTTTACATTCCAAATCAATCCGTTACAATGGGAGTTCACACAACAGAAAACTAGACAATGTCCATCAATTATTAAGGATTCACATTTCAGTGTAAGGCTTCGTTCATATTGTTATGCTCCATCACTGTAAAGACGAGTAAAGGAAAAGATCCACAACAGGACCTAAGGAACACACAATGAAGGCCTGGCAGTATGCTTACCAACGCAGAAACAAATCGGATAATTCTAGGCTAAATATAGGGCTAGCTTTGAAAATGGCGCAAATACACTTTTTATACCAAATGCAACTCTCCTTTAACCGCTTGAAAGGCGTACACGTGGACACACTCAGGGCAGAGGACAGCTCACAGTTGTAGTAGCAACATGTAGTTTTAATTTAGAAGTTGACCCACCTGTGTGATGAACAGTCTGACCGCGATGAAGAGACAAGAGCAAACAACGGTGTGTGCGCGCGGACGCTGCGCCTGCAGGTGTGTTTGTTATGAGACTTCTACTCCCGTCACACAGGTATAACCTGTCCTCTCAGCCTCACCGGTACCAGGAAATGACTGAGGGACTTCACAGTCCGAGTTTCAGTTGAGGGACAGACAATTGAATACATTCCGGAATAATTGTAATTTATTTTTAAATTCAGGTTTAGCGTTCATCAAATTAAACGAAACAGGGCTTATATTAAAATTTCATTAAATATATTTCTTTACATTTCATATCTTTAAGTATTATTATTTATTTTGTACTTTTACCATGTATTAGAAATCATTGTAAATACATTCAAATGTGAATGCAATAGGCTTGTTTGAGATGAGCTGCGGCTCGCCTCGAAAGTAGACGAGAATAGCCGATTCGAGGTGCATACCACCACCTACTGTACAAGAGTGTGTATCACCACGTCATCCTATCACCACTTGTGGAATTATACCACTGTATTTACGTTGTTTTAAATTCTCCCAATCAATCCTGTTTCACTCAAATACTTAAGAATGGCCTTCCTGGTAGCTCTTCCCCCCTCACCTTCTGTTCCCAGTATCCCCATCAGGCTCCACTCCCTTCCTGCCTCTCTGACCCTGTCTCTTAGTTGTTCCCTCTCTGTTTTGTACATGTTGCAGTGTAATATGATGTTTTCCACATTTTCTTTCACTGCACACCCCCTGCATTCTTCAACTTCGCTTTATACCTTTATAAACATTGTGCCGTTTAATCCTGTATGATCCAGTCTGAGTCTAGTGACGATGATCTCCTCCCGTCTGTTCCTTTCTGTATATATCTTTGTTATGACTGATTTCTGTAACTTGTGGTATCTCCTCCCTTTCTGATCTTCCTCCCACCTTTTCTGCCATATTTCCATACCCTTCTTCTTAATTATTGCTTTTCCTGCTCCTTTTCCAAGTGAAACTGGTATTGCTTCCTTCTGTAACGCATCTTTTGCTAATTTATCAGCATGCTAATTCCCTTGAACCCCCTCATGTGCAGGCACCCAGCATAACTGCACATCTGTTCCCCTCTGAAGTCTCAGTAAGCAGTGGTTAAGTTCAATGATTCAATCTTCTCTAACAGTTATTGTCGACTGTATGCTTTTCAAAGCAGATAGTGGGTCTGTGCATATCACCACCCTATCAGGTCTGACCTCTTCAACCCATTGTAGCCCAATAATTGCTAGTATTTCTGCTGTATAAACTGATAAGTTATGTGACACTCGTTTTGAGATAGATATTTTGAATTCTGGTATATACACACCTATCCCCACGCATTCTTGCTTCTTAGATCCGTCTGTATAAATGTTGAGGTAATTGTAATACTTTTCGTTCAGGTACATACTCGTTTAAATTCTCACTTCATTTATTTGCCACTCTTTTTTCGATACTCACATTAGTTTCTGGGGAAAGCCATGGGGGAACACTGCTAAATGGGCTTGCTTTGGCAAACTTTATGGTCTCCACTCCATATGCCTCCTTACTCGTCCAGCCAAACCCACGCCCCTGGAACTTTGTATATTCCCAGCAATCCTGTAGTATTCTGTTTGTGATATTTTCCTCTCCACTTCCTTGTAGCCTGACCCAGTATGACAGAGCTAGTTTCTCTCTTCTGATCTCCAGAGGTGTCTCTCCTCTCGGAGTCGGCTTGACTCCGTTTGCATTTATAAAGAATGCACAAATGTGTTTAATCGTTAATGTCAGATATGTACTAAGTACATACATTTGTTCCTGATCAAGATTAGATTCAACTTGATTGTTATTGCACAGATTACAGGTACTGAGACAACGAAATGCAGTTTAGCTTCTAACCAGGAGTGCAACAAGCAGTAAAGTGAAAAGTAATGTACACAATCTACAGAATACATAGAATGAATTGAATGATGAATAAACAGTGAGTGGTATGAATACACTAGATATACACAGTAGCCTGTGAGCAGTATGAACAGTATTAACAGTGTGTATGAATATGCTAAAATAGGCCTATATGACGACTTCCGGAATAAAGAGTGAGGAGTAGACGTGTTTGCCTCTGCTCCCTCGCTTCCAACTTTTTTATTATATAGAAACCTTGTTACTCACTTCATACTTACACTAGTCGATACATAACAACTGAGCAACTTTATACCTTAAGGAGACATGCCACCAAAGCCACCAAAGCCCGCAAAACAAGTCAAGAAAGACTCTATGCCTACGGAGAACGTCGCCACTAGCGACGTTAGCATGTTAACCAGTTTGTTGGAGAGCCACAAAGTGTCTCTCTCAACGGAATTCAAAACTGTCATCGCCGCACTCGAGTCCAAAATTGATCTGATTCATTCGACTATCTCTGATCATGGGCAGCGTATTACCTCTGTAGGAGCCATTTTATGGGTGTTGTTGGTGTGTCCGTTTATTTAAGTTATATGTATAGCGCAATATTATTTTGAACACTTGGTGGCGGGGTTTAGCTGCACCGGGTGTATAAAAGGGGTCATAGGTGACAGGAGGACGAGGACACAGAGGGAAAAGAGCATACCGATTCCACCAGCCCGGCAGATGCTCACCACAACAACTAAACAGTACAATTAAACCCTGGTATGTAAAACGACAAATAAACCTCATTATAAACTGCACCAAAGGACCGGAAAGTCATCTGTTTGTGTCTTCGTCTGGATCACTCTTCAACCCCTTCTGTGAAGTAATGGCAAAAATATACAGACACATGTGCAGGGACATGTTGACATCACACCACCTGTAATCAACAATGGTAATCAAGGTGACATGTATAACTTGATCCAGAGGCAAAATGACATCTCTGCTATGCTGGCTCAACAACATCTCACTTCTACTTTACCTCCAAGAGACATTCCTGTTTATGACGGTGACCCATTGCAGTTTGAAGCCTTCATCCGTGCATTTGAAAGAGGAGTAGAAAGAAAGGCTGATGATGAAAGTGACTGCCTGCATTACCTAGAGCAATACACTAGAGGACAACCAAAGGACCTAGTGCACAGCTGCCAACATCTGCCTCCAGCTCAAGGTTATCAAAGGGCAAAACATCTGCTTAAAGAACACTTTGGTAATGAACACAAGATTGCCACTGCATACATGAACAAAGCATTTACCTGGACAATGATCAAAGCCGAAGATGTAAAAGCACTGCAAGCCTTCTCTTTGTTCCTAAGAGGTTGTTGCAATGCAATGGAACATCTCACCTATATGGATGAAATGAATGTTGTTTCAAACATGAAAAACATACTCCAGAAACTACCCTACAAACTCAGAGACAAGTGGAGGAATAGAGCATGTCAGCTACAGGAAGAGCGTGGGCATCGAGCTACATTTCCTGACCTTGTCAACTTTATAGAAAGGCAAGTGAAGATACTGTCAGATCCTCTGTTTGGAAGCATCCAGGATGATAAACCAACTGCAGCTATCAAAACCTCTACCTTTTCAAAGGAAAAACCAAGCCTAAGAAGAGGAAGTAGTTTTGCAACAATTATTACCTTCCCAAGAACACCAGTGCTAGAACATGCAACAACAAATGGAATGAAAATACCTCCATCAACCACCAGCTCCCTACATTTGTGTTTGTTCTGCAGAAGAAGTGGTCACTCATTGGAGCAGTGTCCACACATCCTGAAGAAAACACACAGAGAAAAAATGGACTTCTTGAAAGGAAAAGGGGTGCGTTTTGGATGCCTAAAAATAGGACACATTCGTCGTTTGACATGTTATGTGTGCAATCAATATCATCCTGAAATACTCCACATTGAACAAAAAGGCAAAGGAGAGGAAGCAGAACACACAGAACAGAATGGGAAACCAATGGAAAGTAATAGTGTCATCTCACCTCATACATGTGGGCACATTGGGGCCGGTGATGAAAACTCCATCTTCTCCATTGTACAAGTAAAGAGCCACAAAGTGTTACAAACTTATGCCTTTTTGGACCATGGAAGTTCATCTACCTTTTGCACAGAAAGTTTAATGAGGAGGCTAAACCTTACAGGACAAAGGACTAACATTCTCCTAAAGACAATGAATCAGAACAAAATTGTCTCTAGTCATCATATCTCAGGTTTGGAAATATCGAGTCTGGTTGAAGACAATTTCCTTCAACTATCCGATGTCTTCACACATAAGACCATGCCTGTTTCCAAGCACAATATTCCTCTACAAGAAGATCTGGAAAAGTTGCCTTACTTAAAGGACATCAAAATTAATGAAATTGCTTCTGGCATTGCCCTACTCATTGGGACAAATTCTCCTAAGGTATTGGAACCTTGGGAGCTGATCAATAGCCAAGGAGAAGGACCGTACGCGGTAAAGACCCTACTGGGGTGGGTCTTCTATGGTTCCCTAAAAGGAAGCAACGACAGCAGAGATGCTAATGGCCACCCTGCTGCTGCTGTCAATCGGATATCCATTGTACACCTAGAGGAGCTATAGGTCAAACAATACAATCATGATTTCAATGAAAATACAAGCAAGGAAACAGAGGAAATGTCCAGAGAAGACAAACAATTCCTGAACATTATGAATCACTCTGCAAAAATGTCAGATGCCAAAGAGGATGGCGATGTTGTAGCAGACGCCAAAGAGGATGGCGATGTTGTAGCAGACGCCAAAGGGGATTGCGATGTTGTAGCAGACGCGGACGGAGACAGTAATGGGGATGTTGAAGGCACCATTGTTTGGTTTCCATGGTAACACGTCTCTTTAGGAGCGCGCGCAACTGAAAGTCTGAGAGGGTGAGGAAGATTGTCACAGAAAACAGAACAAGAATCGACAATTCTACCCTCTGCTCACTCCTTTCCTGTCAAATACAGGACCAGCCCACATATGCTCCATCAAGGATGGTGCTTCAGGTCGCAAGGCAGTGCACACTTACAACTACAATAAGCATGTTAATGTTATACAGCTCCGGCGATCCAAATGGAATGGGGAATTGAAATTACGGGCTAAAAGTTGTATTTACAAGTAGCCTATCAAAAGTAAGCAGAGGACACCAAACCAACTGAGACCCGTCTGTCCGCCGCATCTACGCACTGTACAACACACACACCTACACACTGTAGCACACACACCTACGCACTGTACCACACACACCACACTAACCACACACACCTACAGCTCCTAAAGGATAATTAGGTTACAGCCGTTGTGTATTTTATTATGTGAAGCACTAAATGCCATTTAGTAAATGGTTTTAGAAAAATATAGACTCTTTGTTTGTAGTTATCTACTAAACTAAAGCAAACAAAGAGAGTAGGCCTGTTACACTGAGTGATATATATTATACACACTGCTCTGACTGATTTCTGCACGGACCTCACAGCTGTTCTCACTGGAAACATCACGTCGCGATGAAAGCAGTTTCTAAAATAATATCCAGGAGATGCATGCAGAGCTGTCATTGGCTGAGATAAGTCCGGCCGTGCGTCACGCCTCCACCGTTCCCGGAAATGCATCCACGGAGGAGCCGTGGAGGATCCATCAGTGTATCCTCGGTTATAGCTCCTCCAGAGAGCCTCCTCGACGCTCGATCCTCGGTGTGCATTTAGAGAAATGAGATGTCCTTCAAAATGGCGCGCTGAAATTCATTTCCGGGTCACTACCGGAGGACCGAGGATTCGAGGAGTCGAGGAGTCGAGGAGGGGAAATTTGAGTATTGGGAAGCCTCTACAGACGCTCCTCCGTGCCGATGACCGCTTGCGTAAAAAATAAATAAACACATTTAAAAAGTGGGGGGGACATGTCCCCCCTGTCCCCAGTTGAAATACGCCCATTAATGTATCCATAAAGCTAGAAATGGCATGCAGTCCAGTGCATCCAGGTCATTCTATATTTAAAAGTGTGTTCAGTGTCCTTTCATTTGTTGAGCTCTTTAGAGCTGGGACATTTCTTACTAAGTGCTTCATTTACCTGCACTGCAATTACAACTGCTTATAGGTATTATAGTATCCAATGCCTACTGTTAATCTGCTCTGTGGTTGTACTCTATTGATATTCTGCCTTAAAAGTGTTGATAGAAAAAGAATTGACCTTTTAAAAAAATAAATAAAGCAAGACCCAGGGATTTATAGCAATACATGAAAACACAGTTTATGAAAATATAACAATGCTCTTATTGTACCCCTTTTTGGCGCTCCCTATTCACGGCTTCTGCCACTATACTTAAACATTGAATGGCAGATTTTGCAGAAGTTTGCACTGAAAAAAGAAAAAAATATATACACACTGTTTGTAGGTACTTCATTGGTATAAAGCAGTAGGACTTACTATATGGTACAACACAATTACATATGCATATCAATCGAATATATAAATGTACAAAAAGTTTACCAAGTTATGATTAAAACAATAAAAAAATACATCTGTTATGTTCAAAATGGTGATTTCAGTAACAGTTACTGTACAGAGTAGAGAGACCATTCATACATTCAAGCTTTTAGTCAAAGTTTACATTGGGCCTCACAGTTTGAGAGAAGAATACTGGACAGAAGGAATGCAATGTAAAAAGCAGTAACAGAATACACAGACCATAATGGCAAGCAGCTTAACCCTCTGCAGTGTCACACATGTAGTTCATAAAGAATCATATCCTATGTGATCAAAACTAATCAGTTGAACAAAATAAACTGCTGATACTACGATTTATACAAGTGTCTATGCCATTGTAAGACCCTAAAACGTGCTTGATTTTCATCTGACCCACACTCGGATAAGAAGATCCTATAATTCTTTGCACATTTGGCTATGATCAGCAGCTTGCGATTGTATTCCTCCGCCAACCAGTCATTTAACAGATTACATTTGTCCCATTTTATACTTAGCAATTTAATTCTTGAGTTATGGCCAAAACAGTGAACTGTGTATATCAACATTAACAACATTAAGAAAGAGGCTTTGGTGGTTTTCTTTAAAGAGGCTATAGCTGATTCCCCTGCTTCCACTCTTTGATGTGTTCTGGAGACACAGCAATTAAGTGATATCAAAATGGCACAACAAAGCATATTCCCATGAATCTTCATTAAAAAACGTGATCTGCATCTGGGTTGCTGTGTGTAGGTAAATATAATGGACATCAGGTACATACTGTAGGTTACACCTGGTCCATCACAGCTTTCTGAATACTGAATGTCTCACTTTTTGTGAGGCTTTTAATTGCAGTACACAACTCTTTCTAAAAGACATTGACTGCAGGTCCACCTGTTCTAATGTGATAATGGCTCATGGACAAGAAGGTGTGGGCACAATGAGGGCTTTTTCACCATGTCCAGACACCGTTCCCACCTCAGTCCCCTCAGTTTTATGTGCAACAGAGCACGTTGTCTTCATGACTTCAGTGTTTAGTTGCTATCGCTCCAGTCCATGACCTTGTTATACTCCTGAATCTTTTGTTTGATATGAGAGAGCTTTTTCTTCAAGTACTCACACCTCTCTCTTTTTTCCAAATATGTTGGATCCTAAAAAGAAAAAGAGAAACAAAGAAATAAAGTGTGTGAACAGTATGTTTTTAACAGTTGAGTACCCTGAACTTTATGTATAATTTAACTGAAAAACCAATACAAAATAAATATAAAAATAAATAATGTTGTTTTCATAATCGTTGCAAGCCAAAATCGTAATTGCGATTAAAATACGATAAATTGAGCAGCCCTAATCTATACTGCTTTTTCTTGACTGGATGTTTTCTACTACCATTCATAGGCATCATACTCTATATGTTTAGCTCCTCACTCAGTATATCATTGTCAGCCCATGTAAATAAATCAATCAAATGATAAAGAATTGCCTGTATTTGACATAGAAGAAAAAGAGGGTGAATGCCTTTTTCTAATATTTTCAAAGCACCAAGTGTTAGTATCAGATGAGGTACAAATATTAACTGTGCGACATCTTTTACAATCTATTACTTTTTTAGCCAATACTACCACATGGAAAAGTGAATGTGCTTTGTAGCAGTTCCTGTTTGCATTGGCAAGACAACAATCACCTGGCTCGAATACTTTAATACTGAGGAAAAAAGTTTCTAATGAGTCTGAGCCAGATTTTTAACCAACTCTGTCCTGACTTCATTGTTAACAGGTTTATGTTTATCCTCAATAGACATCAAAGATCTAAAAATCAAAATGTAAGTTAAGAGAGTATATGAAATCCTGAACATCAATTTCATTGTTACTGGAATATTACTGACAATTAAACTTTACAATTTGAAACTTTACAAAAAGACCTTAACCATAAACAGCCCCCAGTGACATCCCCCAGTGACAGGGGATGGATCGTTGGATGGATCATCACATTTTATGATGTGTACTTACAGCTTTCTTTTTCTGATACTCCATTACAATGTTACTGATCCGCTCCTTCTCCTGAAACAAAATTGGAATGTTACTGGACATATATATACATGTTTGTATGCGCGTGTGTGTGCGTGCGTGTCTGTGGGCGTTACCATTTGGCTGGAAGGCCTGGAGGGGAGATTGTGCATCATCTCGTCCATCTCTCCAAACCTCCTGGCCATGGCCTGCACCTCAGCATGCAGCTCCTTGTACTCGGCGTACTGGTCGTTGAACACAGCCTTGTACTGGTCCCTCTCCTCCTCTGAGCGGATAGTGGGGTACTTCCTGTTGGAGACAACATATGTTTTTGCTTAATTCAAACTAAATTAACATAAGTCTTCAGCAGTCTGAGGATGGGCATGCACCAACGCCAATAATAAAAAAATTCCACTACGCTCAGGAAATAGCTGCCGTTGTTCCAAAAGCCATTGTAGCAGGGCCCATCTTCTACACAGCAAGCATTATCACATCTACCCGGACTACACTTCCTCCCCTTCACTGAAGTCCAGGGCATACTTCGCTGGTGCCCCGGTGTGAAATATGCTCTACTATATCCAGCCACACTTAAAGTGGACCTATCATGCAAAATGCACTTTTGTACGTCTTTTATACATGAATATGTGTCCCCGGTGTTCCAGGGAACTCACCAAGTGTCAGAAAATACAACCCAATATATACATACTGTACATACCCAAATCTTTTAAAAACGGGGCTACAACGAGCGGATACAGATTCCATCCGAGCTGACAGCCCGGAATAGTGTTGTTCATACGAGACGTGTCCGTTCACACGAGACCGCTCGAAAGCACTGGAGACGCTGTAGGACATATGCCAGGCCTGTAAGTGGCGCTGTAGTCCTGCCACAAAAGCAGCGAAGAAGACTTCCCGCGCATGGTTGCCCTTCTGTTTATTCTCCGCTGTGGACGCTCAGGCTCTTTTTCTCCCTCCCCGAGGCAAGCGTTTGCTCCTGTTGTAAATCTCTCCGGTAGTCCACCAGCAGATGACAAACACCCACCTCTCCGCCTCTTCCAAGGGACGAGGGGACAGTGCGGCAGAGTTTCATTTCGATTTTTTTTCACCTGTCAACATGTCCGTTAAAGTTTAAATCTTCCGGACAAAATTTGAAAAGTGCCGGTCAATGGTCTTCTTTGTTATTTATTGAGCTTTAAAACAAATGAATAATGACTCTATATCAGGGATGGGCAAATAGCGTCCTCTTTTTGCGGCCCTCAGATACATTTATAAACAACGTAATACATTTTTTTTTTATTGAATTTTTTTTTAAATGTTACTTGTAGTACTGATACAGTCCACTAGACTCCTAGTTACGTCGCGAGCTGCGTACATGATTTCAAATACCGCGAAATAATCTGTGACGTGTTTGTGTGTATTGTGTTTGTTTCCCGGGAAACACTCACAAGAAACACTGGCTGTTGTTATGCCTGCTGTGACGTTAAGTTGACGTTTGTAATTATGCCGTTACAAGCTTTCAAAGTTGTATTTATCATCTGAATAATATTCTAAAAACCAAGACTTTGTTTATTTGAAATCAGATGAAAACAAACTGTCACGGACCCTGCCGTGTTATCTATGATTACTATACGCTTTCCATTCATAATTTCAGCGGGAGGGAGGGGGAGTGGCGCTGAGGAACAGCAGAGTGTGGGTTGACAGGTGTTGACATTCCCCTTATTGTGGAATAAGGGGAATGCAGAGACAGGCTACAAGTGTCTTAGGTTCAAGTTAGACAACTAATGTCTGGGTCATCTTAATCGTTAATCTCAATGCACACACATTTTCCGTGCTTTCCAATAGTTTAAAATAGTAGTATTCCACTGTTAAATAGCCTGTTCAATACAAACATGCCACTTGTACAAATTAAATAAAATGTCTGTGAACTGATATTTGTTTAGTGAGCTTATTAGAGGATGTTCCCTGAAAGATTGTAAAATATCAATGAAGATGTCAGACTTAGTATATTTGTTAATAATTACATACAACACATGGAATTTGTGTGTGTGTGTGTTCCAAGTGAATCTACGGCCCCTAGTGGCCAGTACATCAATTATGTGGCCCCCACCACCATCAAAGTTGCCCATCCCTGCTCTATATAATCATATAAGAATAAAACACGGAGGACGGAGATCTTTTTTCCTCCCCCTCTTCTGAGAGCCCAGCAGCTGATCCCCCTCTCCTGCAGGGGGGTGTGGTCAGCTGCAGCTCATTTGCATTAAAGCTACGTCACAGAATCAGCCCTTGCAAAAACAGGGCTAAAAAAGAGCAAATAGAGCGAAATGAGGCATAATCTGTTTGGTATTTTGAAATAAAATCGTCACAGACATGTTTTATATAGGTATGGCCCTACAGTATATATTTCAAATATAGCATGATAGGTCCACTTTAAGATAATAACCTCAGCTTTGAAGACCAGACCAAGGCGAGGCACTATATTGAGGCAAGTTGCGACCGCGGGAGACAGACAGAGAGTGAACGTCAACATGGGGGCCATGGCAGGTACTGTTGGAGCTACATGATGATGTTGCAGCCTGAGGTACAAGCTGGATAAATGATTGCATGTCTATTACACTGCAGTTGGTTGGAGTATGGTTTACATACTCCAACTGTAAGCGTTAAAGGTCGCTTCAGCTTGCAGTAATGGCAATAGTTGGAGAAGGGCCCTGTTCCATTTTGTTCCGCCCTTGCACAGTTCATGTGAGAGTTTAGGTTAGTCTGGAAGTGTCATATGCCTAGAAGAGGGATGCATGTTTATTCGGCTTGTAGGTTTAAGGAAGACCAGCCCAGGGATCCAGGATGGTACGAGTTTTTCTTTGTTACTTTTTGTGTTTTTCATGTTTTTGTTTCACTTCTTAACCCAAACATAAACATTTGTTCTCAGATTTTGCTAACACCCAAGACCAGACCAGACTCAGTTGCAGAGCTATGATTACTGGTAGATACTGTAGATAAAAAACAAGGTGCAATTTCTTTCGTCAGCATCCATCTATCATTAAGGCCCTACATGATAGATGGAGCCCAAGCTCCCAATTCAGAGTAGCATAAGCTAAACAGGTAAGTCTGGGTCATTTGTGTAAGGATGTATCTCATCTGCTTATGTATTTATCTGTTATTCATTATCATCATTATTAATAATATATTAATGATGTATTTCCCTTGTTTATTTTTGATGTATACATGTTCTACGTGCATGTATGAATAAATACATATCATATCTATTTTGTTTTGTTGAGAATCATCTGTTGATAAGACGACAAATGTGTAGACATGTCTGTTTGTATTTACAGTATGTGTACATATGCAACCTGCTTAGGGTTGGGATTGGGGGTTTACAACTTTTGTCATGAATGCTCAACCATTTGGATAAAAAACTGATATAAAAGTCATATATATTTTTAGAGTCACAATCTTTTAGTACAAACTTCCTTGCTTGTAATTTCCCGTATAGTGTTTCCCTGCTAAGCTGCAAATGGACTAGCAGTTACAAAAAGAGAGGATTAGATACTAAAAAGTCTGTAATTTGGACAATATCTACTTGTTTTGTCTAACTAAGATTGCTGAAGACATTAACTTCATTAGATTAACTCTGTGATGCTTTCCCCCCATTACTTACAGTAATCTATAGCACATAAGGAAGAAATCTCCCAATGTCCAGTATGAAGGTGGTATGAATACTGCAAGTAAAACATGTGTCAGTAAACATACTGTAAAAGCAACTGTCTATTGTTTTAGTACAGATCTGAAACCTGGCTATTTGTACCTTTTCTTCAAGATCAAATGCAGACTATACTTGCATTTTGAACCAGGTCATTTCTAAAAAATTCAGATCTTTTTGACATGGTTGGCCTTGGTCTGCCAAACCTTTTGAAGAATGTTGGTGGTTAAAGCTGTAAATGCTGCAATGTTAGACAGTGTAATATACGAACACAGTTCAAAGATTCCACCACATTTCGTCAATGGAGACTTATAAAAACCTGTGGATTCTGTGAGGTGTTTCAGTAAATAACAAAAATACTAAATTAATACAATTAAGTATATTTGATCAGACCTGCATTTAGAGCTTTTCCACTCTCCCAGCCCCTCAAAGTGCTTTAACACACATGACCACATTTGTTTATTCACACACATTCATACACTGATGGCAAAGATGTCATAGAGGTTGCAAGCAGTATAAAACAGTAAAACGGTAACAAAATGTTAAATATATATCAAGTTAATTTGAGAGATTTTGAATAATTATTGCTTTTCAGTACTTCCTGTGAGAATTTGTTGGTGTTTCAAAAATCTACATGAAATCTACACAAAAGGCTAAATTGTAGCAACTTATTTTAACACTCACGCAACATAGTCGGCTATGACGACAGGTTTGGGGATGTGTCCAGCTGGAATGTGACCTCTGAGGAACTCTGGCTCCAGCGCCATCAGAGGAGCAGCTGAAGAGTTGTCCATGATGTCAGGCTGGAGGGTGGGCAACGGGGTCTGCTCCGAGGCTCTGGAGGCTGGACCCAGCTACAGTACATAAAGGTTTGTGAGCTCACTTCATTTACACTGTGTACAATTCAATGTCTGCAATTGAAAAAGCATTGATACTTACTATGGAGAGAGGGACTGATGATCCAATGGTTCTCATCTAGGATTATGGGAAGAAGAGATGGGTAATGATTATTTAGATGTTCAATCTAGTCCAGGTTTCATCAGGGGTTTCTCCTAATGAGGCTGCTCTAACACTTTATCTTTCTAAATCAAATAACATTTCAGCTCAATATTATATTAGTCATAACATGTGTTAGCCACCTCTCAAATTAGGCCCAACAAAAACAATATCAGTTTAAGTGTACGCCATAATTAGAATGTTTTTACAGCTTTACCTTGCTGTGAGACACTCGTATCCATTAGGGAACTGAAGCTTATATCCATCTACGCTCTTGCCAAAGACACCAGACTCCATTGAAAAAACTGTACAGAGAAGGAGGGAGTTGCTGGTCCAGCGCTGCCTTGGTTTTTTGTTATTATGTGACTTTTGCCAAAGCAACACAACATACTAAAACTAAAATGTTCTCAATATATAGTGTGAGCCTTTCTTTAAAGTGTTGCTTATGTGTCCCAGTCCACAGCAGCATATTGCTCAGGTTGAATGGGTAACCCCTGTCTGTCATTATCTACACAGGCTATAGATAAAACCTTATTTGTCATTTGAGGTCTTAACTGAACTGTTTTCAGCTAGTACTTCTGTGTGTCTGTGTGTCTGTGTGTGTGTGTGTGTGTGTGTGTGTGTGTGTGTGTGTGTGTGTCTGTGTGTGTGTGTGTGTGTGTGTGTGTGTGTGTCAGACCTCGTGTGCGAGACCTTCCTTCTTCATCCTGGCTGCCTCATGTCTCCACAGCTTTAGACACACTCCAGCACCAATGAAGTAGAGTGCCATGGTGAGGAAGAGGAAGACCATGGCTGCCGTTTGGCCGGCTTCAGTGCGACAAAATGCCCCATTAACTCCATTATTGAAGACTGGCATGTTGCACAGCCCCCCTCGAGTGGTGTCCCTCACATACACTATCCCTGCTGCTAAGTAGAGCACCCCCAACACAAGGTTGATGGAACACTCTGTGACTGGCCACCAAGAAGAGTCAAGAAGTATGGCTCTGTAGTATATTGTCATCCCAAGAACGACCAAAATAACAGTCACTATCCACGCTAGACCAGCCACCACTAGGACAAAAGGTGTTTTGGGGCCTGTGTAGTAACCATCACCATGTCCATAGGCACTGGCACCTCCACCCAGCCCCCCAAACATCTGTGGCTGGGAGTATCCATACATATTGAACCACTCGTTGTCCTTATGAACATAAGCACAGACGCAGGCAAACACAGCAGCTCCCAGCAGCAGCTCCACACAGCCCAGGATCCTCAGCAGGCCAGCCCAGGACTTCATGTAGGCGTAGCGCTGGTGGTACTCCTCCACCCGCTCCAGGTAGGTCAGAGCCGAAAGATTGGTAGGCACCGCAGACGCAGAGTCAAGAGCTTCAGCACCAAGCAGCAGCCCGTCTCTCTCCTTCTGAGAGGTGTAGCTTCCCCCAGAGCCGCCGTAGGGGTCCCGATATGACCCTTGAAGATAAGGAGATGGAGGGGGGGAGTTGGGAGGTGAACAGGGGACTCCTGCTGTGGTGCGGCAGTTGGCGCTCTTACTAGAAGAGGGGGCAGGGGAATAAGAGGCAGGTAGATGTTGTGAAGGAGGGGGTAGGACCCAACCCATGCCGTCACCGTTCCCGCTGTTGCCACGGAAGAAATTCTTGACCGAGTCAGGAACGAAGCGGCGAACCGGCTTCATATCCATGGCATCACAGTCATCCTCCATTGGCTCATCATGGTAAGGGGGGGGGGAAGGATTCTAGTCCAACAGCTGGCTGTTCAGGTAGCGGGGGAGGGGGAAGTGGGTCTAAGCTCACTGCTGGTACTGTTCCATGCAAGGGTTCCGGGGGGGGTGGAAGATCCAGGGCATGCCATAATGAGCCCACAGGGACCTGGTCATAGTGTGGGATGTCCCGCAGCCGGTCGAACCTGGACACAGAACCGACTCCTCCTGCAGACATCTGGACCTGGAACAGCTCGCTACAGAGGGAAGTAGAGAGGATTCAAACTAGGGATTCGACAGCATTTTTTCAGCCAATAACAAAAAGCAGAAATTACCAATATCTCAGGGCCAATTCCGTTAACAGATATTTTCACAATTGGATTTGTTATTCCAGAGCTGTCGCTTAACGTTATCTATCATAGCTAACTTATACTATTCTTAAATGCAAAAAAATACAAAGTACAGAACCAGTTCTACCAGTGTCTCTGTGTTTAGGGGCTGTACATTTTGGAAGCAATTTAACTTCATTGGACAAAATTGTATATTTCCAATATTTATTGTGCATCCCCAATTAAAACTCAGTGCTGTTAACAGATACTTAAAGGGGTCATGTCATGCTTTTCCGGTTATTACCCGTCCCCTTGTGTGTTATGAAGGTTTTCTGCATGTAAACGGTCTGCAGTCACAAACCCTCAAAGTACACCCTGTAGGGAGTAAAACTCTAACACAGAAAATACCTGTCTATGCTGCCCCAAAACACCTCGTTGGACATTTCTCTTCCTGGGCACAGTGACGTGACCATACCCAAATGGACCAATCCGTGGAGCGCCACACACACACACACACACACACACACACACACACACACACACACAC
>CALSBZ010046709.1:7795-29649 GCA_943591055.1 Gobionotothen gibberifrons
AGGAATGGGTTTTTGAATGTTATTCCCGCCATCTGTGTCGGAAAAAAAAGGTATAAAATGTATGTGAATTGATTGGGTGAAAATGAAAGTTTGAATGTGCTTTTTATTATCCCCGGTCTTTTATGAGGTAAAAACTCTATAATTCTATAAAAAATCACAACTGAATTGGGCAGTTGAAATTACAATTTTAGTAATAAATGTAAGACTGTGAATTAAAGTTTCATATTAGAACATGATCACAGCATGATAGTGTTAGTATGATGAAAGAGTTGTCTGCATAGAAACAGCAGTTAATTGAACTGGGTTCTTCGGGGAGTTAATAGAGGTGAGATCTTGCTGACCTTGGTGGATCTGAGCCAAGCAGTAAACTTACATCGACTCAATAACTTCGGTCAGGTCAATTAGTAGGTCAGAATAATTTACCGGAATAAATTATCAGGACCTCACCAACTCTAACATGGCGCCCAACGTGGGGCTCTGTGAAAAGTAATACTTTTACAGAGTCAAATTACAAGAACCAAAACGGCCTAGTGAAAAAAGTCGATGAGTACAAATCAGCAATACAGGCTGAAAGTCTTGTTAAAATACCTACCCAAATCCTAGAATATATATTTAAACCTAAAAGTGTAGTAATTTAAGTTGATACTATTGCACCGGACTGAGGGTTATATTATATTGGATACTGCTGTCTGTTAAAGAAGCTAAAGTAGGTTCTTCTTCCCCTAGCCAAATTGGGAAGCCCCTGTGGTCCCTTTAACACAGGTTTGGTGGCTAGTGGTGAAGTCAGCCGTAGGAGCACTGCTCAGTACCTGTCCAATTACTTTGAAACTTATAATTTCTTTTGTAAAATGGATGTGTGTGATCTGCAGATTGGTGGCCATTGAGAGTTTGTTACTGTAGTTTTACAAAAACAGATTTTACATATTTGGCACTGGTTTTAAATATGCAAAGGCCTCTAACTTCGTTGTGATGGCAGCATGTATTTGCTGTGTCCCCATTTCCCATGGTAATATGGCTAATGTGTTTATTTATTATTTGTGGGGCAATTTAAATTTGTGTTATTTATCTTTTTTTTCAAGATTTAAATGAAGCTCAGCGCAAGTTCTTTCAGGAAGACTGGTATACATTCACTCCGCAGCTGCATATAATCAGCTCATCACAGGCGTTCTCTTTAACCTATTACATTTCACCTCATTCTCCAGCAGCCAATCAACGTGCTGCAGCCAAACTATAACATGGTTCTCCTCTCTCCTGCAGTCAGCTGTGATTTCAGGTGTGCATGCACCTTATCAATGGCATGTGTCAATAAATGTTCAAACTAAATGAAGTCTCTCCTGATTGAAACATCATGTGTTGAAATAAACAACTGCAGTTCAAAATAAAAAGTGAATTGCCTAATATTTTTGTTGTGGAATCAATTAATTTCTTTCTTTAAAGGCAAAAACATGAATACAATATATTTGGAGCAACTTAATTTATAAATGGTTGTCAACTTAAAAACGTGTGTTCACAATGATGGTAATTAAGTACATACAACTTAAAATTCCTTTTAAATCATGTGGCAAAACAAGTTGGAACATCTTAATTTTTGGAGTAATCAACTTAAAAACTTGTATCCCGAATGAGGGTAATTAAGTACATACAACTTAAAATTCCTTTAAAAATGTGGTAAAAGAAACCAGTCGGAACAACTTAATCTTTGGAGTAATCAACTTCAAAAATTGTGTTTATGCTACCAATTATTAAGTAAGTGGTAATTAAAAACACCTCTGATTGTAGAGGAAAAGCCTTCTCCCCTAACTCAAATAACTTTGTTGCTTTAATACAATTTCATTAGAAGTTGTCATAACTCAATAAACATCGATGCAAACTGTTGCGTTGATTTTCTTTGTTGAGCCAAGGCATTTGTTTTTAGAGTGTACATTGTATACTAATGATGGTTGGGCCTATAACCCTCAATTAGAACATTTTGAGGAGCAAACTAAATGGCCACAATCTAGCGATGAGGACCTTCTGGCTGACACTTGGTATCCCGTGACAAAAGGTGAGGCAAGATTAACAAAAGAGGCACCCGATCCAAGAAAATTAATGGAAAAACCAGGAGTCCCACTTCCGTGGAAGCAAGATTATTTGCAAGCAGGCTATAAATATTTTCAAGAAGGGAATGTGAAGAGGGATGAAGCAGTGGAGCAGAACCACTTGGAGAATAATATCCAGAATCCACAAACATATGGTTCACATGCTAATTGGGATAATCCTCAATCTCAATTTGGCCTTGATTTAGGTCAAAGCCTGTTGGCACATACTCTACATCTAGTTATCTCTTCAACTCGAACCCTGCTAAGACCAACAGGGAACCCCCTTGACACTTTTAGTGCTCTAGCAATAAATCCAAACCTTTTACAAAGAGAAACAAACTCTACAACACAGCCTCAAGAAGGGTCTGCATTTAGAGATCTCAAAAACCTTGTCCCAAGAAGGGAAGCAGGACAATCAGATATAGAGTTTTACCAAACATGCTTAAACAAAGGTCTCACTGAATCTTTGTTGAGTTCACCCAGCCCCGCAATGTTTATGCGACTACAGAGGGAGTGTATTCAGCCAGTTAACATGACTCCCGCTCAGGTGCTGGCTACTACCAGAATAACTCCAGGATTGAATCCAGTGCAACAGAAAATCGATCAGTTAGTCAGGGATGTTGCCAGTGATAAAATGCTTCTTGCGGTGGCTGCAATTGACTTGCAAAATCATTCTAATGATCTGATGGATATGGAAAAATTGCTTATGGCTGTGCCAGGAGGGAAGAAATTAGCCGCCAGATGGGAAATCTTGACTCCTCAGCAAAGAGTGATTGAGTTGCAAATGTATGATGTGGAAAGCATACATGTAAATGAGAAAAGGAAAAAAGGTGCTACATTTTCAGATAAAGATCCAAAACAAAATTGTTTTCCTAAAATTGACACACCATCTCAACCAATGATGGTGAGCGGGGCAATGAGTAATTTAAGTGTACATCTACAAGAAGCAGAGGAGGATTTTTACCGGCAACACCGCAAAGGGCTAGAACTACAAAAACAAGAGTGGGAAAACAAAAGATTCGGAGACAATGCTCCACAGAAAACCGAGCAGTCTCACAATCAACCCAAGACTCATTATCCTCCACGCGATCCCAGTTTACCAATACGACCCAGAGTGAACAACAAGGAATATGCAGGCATGACAAAAGAGCAGAGACATGCCCTCAAAGGGAGACAATTAGAGTGGGATGCCAAGTTTGGTCAGAAGAAGCCTCCTCAGACCGACACAGACCCGCATTAGAATTAATGCGAAAACACACATGGGAGAATGCAGAGGGTAATTTTTTCAGTACATTAGGGGACGAAACCTATAGAGTAGATTCTGGTTCAGATTTCACAATTCATACTCAGGGAGAACCCACTGGGAATCATGAGATAGTAACTTTAGCAGATGGGAAGAGTGTCTTAATGTCTGAAATTGAGAGAGAAGGTGTGGTGGATTTAAAAGGTGCTCATAATTTGGCTAAGGTAATAGATCTCCCGCATTTTGACAAGCAATGTAACACAATGATGAAACCAGTAAATCAAGTTGATCAAATAAATGAATTGGTGAAAAAATCAGATGTAAAAAATAAATCTCGTTTGCATAAAATCTTGAGTGAAAGCTCAGTTTCTCATTTTAAAAATGATGTGGGATTTGCCCCAGAATTTACGCACTCAATTCAAGGAGGAATGCCAAAAAGGCAGTCTCAATTTCCTATAAAACCTGAAGCAAAAGCAGAATTAGACAAAACTATAGAAGAATTGGAACTCTTGGGAGTCATAAAAAAAGTGCAAAGTCCTCCAACAAATTTGCCAGTAATAGGGATTCCTAAACCTGATAAAACGTATAGGTTGGTACATAATCTGATAGAGCTAAACAAAAGATCCATCTCTGATGCTCGACCTCTGATCAATCCATCAAGAACAATTAGAACCTTACCTTTAAGGAAATATAAAACTGCTATTGATCTCAGTAATGGTTTTTGGTCCATACCATTAGATGAACAGAGCCAGCTTAAAACTTGTTTCACCTGGGGTACTCAAGCATATTGTTGGACTCGACTCCCTCAGGGATATAAAAACTCACCAAATGTGTTCCAAACCGCCATAACAAGTACCTTACATGATCTTCAGGTGGAAGTTTATATAGACAATGTCTATTTTACTCATGATGATGAAGAAGAACACCTTGATGTGCTGCAGCAGGTCATAACCAAGCTGAAAGAAGCAGGTTTCAAGATTGGGTTGAAAAAATGCGAAGTAGCAAAGCAAGAGCTAAAATATTTGGGTTTCAAACTGTCTGAAAAGGGAAGGGATCTGACAGATGAGTACAAACAAAAACTTTTAGATTTCCCTGACCCACAGGAAGTAAAAGATCTAGAAATGTTTTTGGGAACCTGTGAATATGTCTCTAACCATGTACCTCATTACAGTGAGAATGCAGCTCCTTTACACAAATTAAAGGGGATGTTAAGAAAAAAGGGAGCTCCAAAAGTTATCCTTTTAACACCAGAACAGAAAAATATGTGCCTCCTGAAGAAGCTCCTCAGGTTGTGCGTGAATTACACAGCAGTTTCGGCCATGTGGGCTTTGTTCGAATGAGAAAATATTGTCTCAACAATAAAATCCTCATACCGAAACTGCGATTGCACTTACAACACACACAATCAACATGTCTTCAATGTGCAGAGGTGGATGGGTTAAAAAAATGTCATCCTGAACATCTTAAAATAATAGAGGAAGAACCACTAATCAGTTTTAGTGCTGACATAGCAGGTCCTTTTCCGACTCGCACTCCCAGTGGAAACAAATATTTCCTTGTGATCTGTGATAATGGAGGGAGTCATAAACACGTCTATCCTCTGACCCGAGCAACAGGAAACTCAGTGTCTGCTAAAATGGCATAGCATATCAGTAATTTTCCAAAAACTAAAAGAATAAGAATGGATAATGCGACTCATTTTAAGAATGAGAAAGTTTTGTCACTCTTGCAAGATAATGGAATCACACCTATTTAGTCGTTACCATATAAATCTCAAACCAATGGGGTAGCAGAAAGAGGTGTTAGAGCAGCCAAAGAATGGATCATAAAGAACAGTAAAACGAATTGGGACATTCCAATCAATTTGACAAGGCTCAACTTATTCCTATGCATGGATAAGCTACCTAGGGCAAAGAGCAGGACATATCTAACCACAACCCCTCTTCCGTTTCAGGTTGGGGATCAAGTGTGGGTGACCAGAAAGGGCCGCATTCCAGAGAAAGGCCAGCTTAAAACTAAATTAGAAGGTTCGGATACAGTGAAGTCAGTCTCTAGCAGGGACGTGCACAGGTACGGGCTATTGTTGCCCGGGCAACGGCCTGTTTGCCCTGACCTGCCCCTCTGGAGAGAGCGAGAGTTTATTTTTTATTTTTTTCTGTTGTGCCACACCTTGTCAGCGCTGTCATCTGCCGGTGCGTTAAAGACCACCTCTAGTGTCGGATTTTGGAAAATTGATTTTGAGTTTTCTCATGGCAGTTAGAGTAGAGGCGACAAACCAGGGGACTTATCTTCCTCTTGACACCGTCTGTTATTTACAAAAAAACACCTCGGCTATATACTAGTTATTGTGCTTCTGTCTTTCTGTGTCTTTTCATCTGTTAACTCCCTCACCCTCGCTCTCTTCTCTTGATCGCCCTCTCTCAGGAGAATACTTCACTGTCCCGCTTCATTGTAGGATTTCTGCCATGTCTCTACTTCAGTTTGACCATCTCTGTTATTAAGTTATGGAATACTAAATAAATAAGTAATTAGATACCGTACCGTTACTGCGCTCATAAATAATGATAAGAATAAGAATAATGCGTATTGAACTGGTTTAATTAATTAGTGAGTTTATTTAAGGTAATTAGTTAGAAGCCCTATTTTATCAGTAGCCTATGTCTGCACAGCAGTTACAATGGTCAAACTAGGCTACATTAAAACAGAATTGTCCCCATTTTCTCTTTAATAGTTAGTAACATATACTTTAATGAGATATGGACCGCAAAACAAAAAATGTCCCTGGTTTTCCTTTTATGAACTACCGAATGCAAGTAGTCACCTTAGCTTATTTTGTTATGAGATGATAATGTGAATTACTCTTCAAATTAGTTAATGTAAAAACCGTTTGGTTTCTTTTACATTAAAAACAAGTTCGAATTTTCAAAAGGTCTTATGTTTTTTTTCGGGTGGGAGGCCCTTTTTCCAGTTTAGAGCAATAGCCCCTCCAAATGTCTGTGCACGTCCCTGGTCTCTAGGAACGTAGTTTCACTCCAGAAGAGAGGGCCAGTTCACCCGAGTCAACTGAGATTAAAATCCAGATAGCAATATGACTACAGCCTACCCATCCACTGTTGATGAGATCAGTCTCACATCTGATGACATGTTTTGCGCACATGCTGTGGCAGTGTATGTGCTTTCTACCTCAGGGGAGGATGGCCTTTTTGTAGGGTCATCTTGTAAACATTTGGAGCTTGCCTGGGAGGGTTGTGCCCCAGTCAAGGAGGAAAGAATTCATCCGCTTGCATGGAGAAAATATACACCTGGTTCCTGTGCAGAATGTGGAATAACAGTATCTGCAATCTGTATGGCAAGGGAAAGCTATGCAAAGACCAAAAAGGTTGTTTCCAGCCCCTGACCCCATAAAAGTGTCAGGCGTGGAAGAGCCCCCTCAGTGCAGGCTGTGTTTCTGCCTTGTCTGTTATCTGATAATAGGACTGAGGACAGTGATTACCAGGGTTAATCACCCAGGACAATTTCGAGGGAAATGTCGCAGCATGGCATCTGAAGTAGGATTAATTAAATGTCCTGAAGCTGTTACCTCAGAAGCCTATGCAGCTAATCAGTGCACCAGAGGTGAGAATGACTTACATCCCCTTAATCATGCAAGGTTGGGCTTTAGGAGGGGACCCCAAGGAAAATGGGGAATGTTCCCCTCAATGAAAGATCTGACAGAAATTAATACACCCCTACAGGGGATGATAAAACAAGCTTATCCTGAATATCTTGAGGGTGTTCTATCCCGAGATGGTTGTCAAAAACAGATTGAAAAACTGTTTGTCCATCCCTCACCCGAAAGACGGGAGCTATTTCCTGTGCGAAAGGTTTCCAGGCTGACCCTCCAGAATATACTGTTACGAGGAGCGAGGAGATTGGGTTACAAATCTGTCTACTCGGTCTGATCCCAATTACAGCTGGCTTGTTGTGAAAAAATCCCTCAACTGCTCAGATCAAAGGGCGCCAAAACCAGATCATACACTGGAATTTAAAATAACGATGTGTCGTGATTCAGCCGGAAGGTGCAGAACAGCCCGCACGCAAATCTCCAGAATGGAACTGGTTGTGCCTAAACCTACCGAGCGCTGGTACCAGCGGATCCTTAGGGCCATAAACTAACAGATCTCCCTCTCTGTATTTTTACAGGATCAAAAGAGGGAGGAAGAAATGGAGGATGATCCTGAGAAACACATTTCCTTATTACCCTTGTCAACATTGGATCCAACTTTGCTACTAAAACCTGATCCAGACAACCCTAAGTATCACAAAGCTAGTTGGGGAAAAGCAATGTTTATAATTCTGCTATGTTGTTGTGTCATTTCAGGAGGGGTTATGTTTACGACAAAACAGAGACAGATAACAACCTGGCAAGTCTATAATCTCACCATTAAAACCCAAGTAGGGATGCTGTGGGAGACTCAATGGCTTAATACAGCTATACCTTGCACTAGCGACTTTAAACTGTCAGGTCATAAAAGCAGCAAGATAGGGATCAACCACACTCGATGGAGAAAGAACCTCTTATCTTGGCTGAAAGGCAGAGGAATACAGGCCCCTGATTTAAGAACCAAAGAATGCATCCAGGAAGGCAAGTGTATCACAAAAACGGATATAACTGTTGGATGGGCGCACATAATGAATACAGACAATCTGACTACAATCTTAAATAACCAGACTTGTGAAACTGACTGGATGAGTTTAGATGCACTTTCTGGGAATTTAATCAGCCCCAGCAGAAACAAATCCTCAATCGCTCTTGATATCTGGGTAGAGAACAAGAGAATTCGAGGAATTTATAAACATAGGGATTCTGATTTGTATGGCCCTCACACATGTTATAGCTTCATAGGGAATTCAACTACACATAATATATTTTCCTTAATTCCAGACTATATCAAAACTGTTCTTTTGACGCTAAAAATGATACCTATAGAATGGACCCGACAGGAAGGAAAACTAACTACGTTGACATTAATACTATGGAAAATGCTTTGACCTCTTCTGATCCAGCAAATTGGATTGCAGAATTAGGGGATTTAACTAGAATACTTTTCAAAGGCTCCTATGAAAATCCAATCAATAGATACAGAAGAGCAACCCACTCTTTTGAGGAGAGATGTGAGGGATGCGCTTTAAGAACCATGGACATTAAAGAAGGATTTTTATGGACATTATTTACTACCTATGGGCAACGTATACAATCTTACCCAAAACATATTCCATGGCTAGTGTACAAATGAAGACCCAGTGGGAAAGTAGAACATTGCATTTGGGTTCCTAACATAGTTAATATGGAGGTTCAGAATTGGTTAAAAAATTATCTTGTCTCAACTTGGTCCGAAATAAAAACTTGTATGCAGACAACTCGCATGGAAAATGATGGTCTCTATCCTATGTGCCGAATAGCTAATATAACTAAAAGTCAAAAATATTGCGAAACTACAGAAGGGGTGAAAGACACCGAACAAACACAATGTGGAACATGGAGCAGATCAACCTGTTGGGAGGATTTGCAGGAAAATATACTAAGGTGGCAAATGATTAAATTTGATCGTGGGACTATAGTTAGATATGCTAGCAGAGGAATGACAGTTGGGGAGATTCATAATTTCACCATTTGCGCTAACATGGCTCTTAACACCAAAACTGAGCCCCTGCATAAAAACATGACCCGTTTCATAATAACCCAAGTGCTGTGAATTTTATCAGGGGGACATTTTACTCGCAAAATAGGTAGGAGTACAAGACCCAATTTGATTCAAAATCATGGGGAAGAAGGGATATCTGCACCATTTGTAAGAATAGCAAATCGAACTAACAATATAGGAGAACATTTCCAGAATTATGTTTTGGGAATAGCCCCTTATATGGCCCACCCACACGCGCTGTATTCTACCATACATAGGGAGAGTCTGTACACCTTCTATACTTTAATGCAGAAAATTGTTTCCAGGTGGTGCCTCAGACACTTAACGGAATATGCGAGAGAGAGAAGTCATAACAAGTGGTACAATAGCCAACGTGTTTTTCGGATGGAAAATGAGCCAAACGCGAAAACGCAGTTAAATGCACTTCAACCAAAACCCAGGCAGTGATAAAGCGCACCATTTGTAAAGGCAAAATATCCTTTAAAGCAGGGTCAACAAATAATCTCCATCGCCACTTAAAAACACAGTATCTAATATTAAGAGTTGCATGAATTTCATTCAAGGCAAGGCAACTTTATTTACTTAACACATACAGAGGGTAAATTCAAAGTACATTCACTGACATGAATGACATGGATATGGCGCCACCTTGTGTCATGTTTACAATGCAGATTATTGACATTAGGTCTAGCAATACAGTCAATCATTATCCTGGTGATTATTTCACAGATAAACCCAGTAACCCCGCCCCCTTTTTAAAAAACGGCTCTTTTGAACGACTCTTTTGAACGGCTCTTTGAAAGGAACGGAGCCATAAGATCTGGCTCCCTTCAAAGAGCCATATATCCCATCACTAATTTATAGCCGGAAATAGTCTTCCAAACAGGGGTATATTATTTGCAAAGGTCGCAGGCATTGTTTAAATTCATTTATAGGGGGAAAAGTGCAGAGAGAATCCCGAAAATGCCACTCCAGGACCACGGAGATCTCCCAGGTGCTGTAAGACAGCCATGGTGAGAAGACAACACTTATACCCGGAAACAGTCTTCGAAACATGGGTATATTAGTTGCAAAGGTCGCAGGCACTGTTTAAATTCATTTTACAATGAAAACTGCTCATTCAGAATGTGCTATTTCAGCAGAAATAGCAGAATCTGAACAGGTGCCAAACAGAGATTCCTATGAAAAGTTATTAATTAATAGCAGAAATGGACAAAGCACTCTGATTATTTCACACAGCTCCAGATTATTTCAGAGTGCCCACGACCATCCGCCACTCTTTCTGGCCGTTTTCAGAGCACCAAAGGCCGGACTACAGACCTCCAGGATGTTCCCATCACATGGGCAAACATGTTATCTCACACTTCCAGGAGAGAGACCACGAAAACCACCTCTCTGTGGCCGGTTAAGGAGCCTCAAAGTACCGCAGAAGTAGCTCCAGCAACAGGGCCCCTCACAGAGCCCCAAAGGGCGGACTAATTACCTCCAGCAGGTCTCCCTAAGTGTGATTATTTCACACCTCCAGGAAAAGGACCGGTAAAAGCACCTTTATATGACCGTTTTCAGAGCCCCAAAGGACGGCCTAATTACCTCCTGCAACAGTGGGACTTCCATAACCTTGCACACCGTGAGTCCCCGGGCCCCCGGATTTAAGCACTCCCCCACGGACTAAACCCAGAGGATTACACCCTCCAGAACCTCGTGCCCCTCGTGTCCTTTTCCTGGAGGTGTGAAATAATCAGAGTGCCACAGTTAGGGAGACCTGCTGGAGGTAATTAGTCCGCCCTTTGGGGCTCTGTGAGGGGCCACAGAGAGGTGGTTTTCGTGGTCTCTCTCCTGGAGGTGTGAAATAATCAGAGTGCCACAGTTAGGGAGACCTGCTGGAGGTAATTAGTCCGCCCTTTGGTGCTCCTTAACCGGCCACATGGAGGTGGTTTTCGTGGTCTCTCTCCTGGAGGTGTGAGTTAAGATGTTGCCCCATGTGATGGGAACATCCTGGAGGTCTGTAGTCCGGTTTTTGGTGCTCTTTGAGGGGCCAGAAAGAGTGGCGGGTGGTCCTGGGCACTCTGAAATAATCAGTGACCATGTTGCTGGAGCAACTTCTGCGGTACTTTGAGGCTCCATAACCGGCCACATGGAGGTGGTTTTCGTGGTCTCTCTCCTGGAGGTGTGAGTTAAGATGTTGCCCCATGTGATGGGAACATCCTGGAGGTCTGTAGTCCGGGCTTTGGTGCTCTTTGAGAGGCCAGAAAGAGTGGCGGGTGGTCCTTGGCACTCTGAAATAATCTGGAGCTGTGAAAATAACCAGTCCCCTGTTGCTGGAGCAACTTCTGCGGTACTTTGAGGCTCCATAACCGGCCACATGGAGGTGGTTTTCGTGGTCTCTCTCCTGGAGGTGTGAGTTAAGATGTTGCCCCATGTGATGGGAACATCCTGGAGGTCTGTAGTCCGGGTTTTGGTGCTCTTTGAGGGGCCAGAAAGAGTGGCGGGTGGTCCTTGGCACACTAATCAGAGTGCTTTGTCCATTTCTGCTATTAATTAATAACTTTGAATAGGAATCTCTGTTTGGCACCTGTTCAGTTTCTGCTATTTCTGCTGAAATAGCACATTCTGAATGAGCAGTTTTCATTGTAAAATGAATTTAAACAGTGCCTGCGACCTGCCTGAATGAAAAATATTTCACTATTTGGTAGATTTGATCTTTAGAGGGTTCAGATTGAAATGAGTCCACACACAGTATTTTATGATCTAAATGATTACATTTTAAGCACTGCAAACAGCTGGCTTTGCAAACACCATAAAGTGGAAATAAGTCATTTTAGAGAAAATGCACTAGATTAAATTGCTTGTATTATTGTTAATGCTTGTCCAGAAAATAAATCCACTGATCACTTTAATATGATGAATGGTACTGACAGAGTAAAAGCAGAAGATGGCGACAGTGCACCGTTCTCCCAGCAGCAGCAGCGGCAGCGGCAGCGGCAGCAGAGGCCTGCTGACAGGAACGACCTACGGTGACGACCCCTGTCTGTCTGTGTCGGAAACACCTTCATTCAGTACAAGTACAACAACATCCCCAGCAAAGAGTCTGATGCCACAGCTGTTTACATTCAGCCATCCGTTTCAGCCGTAAGTAATGGATTCACTGTTTGTGTGGTAGACCTTGTAGTGTACACTAGCTAATATTTAAAAGCGCATTTATGTAAATTAAATGGGTATTTGTTTAGGTTTTCTCCGTGGTATGGTGGCCAGATGTGTTATCTTATCTATCGGCTAGCTTAGCGCTAACTAATTGCTTGCCGTAGCGTTTTGTGTTGCTGTTTCGTTACGTGTTTATGGATAGTAGTTAGCTTTAATGTTAGCTTTAGCTGGTCGAAGGTTTTTACAATTTGATGAAACAGAAGACTGTCAATAACGTTGAATCAACACTGCGCATGATCCGTAACGATAGCGACCTGGCTAATCTCCTGCTGTTTCATCAAATTGTAAAAACCTTCGTAACATGCTAGCTCTACATCAAAACACTTAATAATGATTAAACATTAGTTAACCGTCGGTTCGCTAGCAACCAGTTATTGGTAACAGTGTCATGGTGGAAATGACTGCTGTCACCTGAGTGTGTTTTGACTTCCTCGGGTCATCAAGGTAATGTTACCACAGCTTAAATAAGCTGTGGTAACAGCTTATTTAATGTAAGTGACTTTATATGTCTATAACATATAAAGTTATAGACATATTTTAAAGTCAAACGCCCTGTGCACATTTTAACAAGTTAGCTTTAACGTTATGGACTTGCTGGCCTAAACTAGTGATCTAGCCAACAACAATGCCCCACCTCTTTGAATGACTAAATGCGCAATGACTGCAAATATGTTAGCCAACGTCTAATTTGCTATTTTGCTAGATTTTAGAATAGAAAATACCTATTGTCTCATTTTTTAATGCAACATACTTATAGAGGTTTTTATTTGCAAACGCTGCTATCAAAAAGGCTGCATTTGAAGCACAACATATACAATCTAGACAGAGGTGTAAGAAGTACTCAGATGTTTTACCTAAGTAAAAGTAGGAATACTACAGTCTGAAAATACTTTGTTACAAGTAGAAGTCCTGCATACAAAATATTACAAAAAAGTACAAAAGTATTGTATCAAAATATACTTAAAGTTCCAAAGGTAAGCTACTACTTATTGTTCGTAATATCCCATCATATATATTTATTTACTGGAGTATTATAAATGCATTAATGTGTTCATCACTGCTGGTAAATGTAAAGCTAATTTAATTACCTTATATGCTGTGCCTCAAAATCTTAACCTTTCATTTTATATCATAGTTTATGTATTCGTTTATTTATATGTTGTAGGCCTATTAGTTTATAATGTGAATATGTAAAGTAACTAGTAACTTTTGTTATTTTGTTGTATAAATGTAGTGGAGTAAAGAGTACAAAGTGTTGATTTACAGGGTGGCGTGGCCATCTAACAGTTCGCCCCTTAGGGTCAGACTGGTTTGGTGACAGGACAGAGGGGGTTTGTGCTTTGTCTTGCTTTTGACACTTCAGTGATTAAACAAGTGAAATGGAAAAACAAGTGAGTTTAGGTGTTTAAAACAAGTCTTTATGTAAACATAACCTGACATATAGCGTTAACCTATATTTCTGCCTGTCTGTAGCTCTGCTGTATGTTAGAAGTCTTTGCAGTGGCCTCTCATTACATTACATTGCATTTAGCTGACGCTTTTATCCAAAGCGACTTACAATAAGTGCGTTCGACCAACAAAATACAAACTTGAAGAAAACAGAATCATATCAGTACATCAGGTTTCATAGAGCTAAAACATTTCAAGTGCTACTCAACTGGCTTTAGATAAGCCAGTCCTTTATTAGTATATAAGTGCTTTGTTAATAATACTATCGCTCGAAGTGGAGTCGAAAGAGATGAGTTTTCAGTCTGCGCCGGAAGATGTGTAAGCCTTCTGCTGTCCTGATGTCAATGGGGAGCTCATTCCACCATTTTGGAGCCAGGATAGCAAACCCACGTGTTTTTGCTGATGGGAACTTGGGTCCCCCTCGCAGTGCGGGTGCAGCGAGCTGGTTGGGTGATGCAGAGTGGAGTGCACGTGCTGGGGTGTACAGTTTAACCATGTCCTGGATGTAGGAAGGGTACGCAAGTACTATTGTTTTGAAGTGGATTCTAGCAGTTACTGGAAGCCAGTGAAGGGAGCGGCGTGGTGTGGGAGAACTTAGGAAGGTTGAAGACCAGACGAGCAGCTGCATTCTGGATGAGCTGCAGAGGTCGGATGGCACATGCAGGTAGACCAGCCAGGAGGGAGTTGCAGTAGTCTAGGCGTGAGATGACGAGAGCCTGGACCAGAACCTGCGTCGCTTTCTGGGTCAGCTGGGGACTTGTCCTCTCACTGGACAGTGTCAGTTCCCTCCACCCTTTGTTTTGTTTGTCCCTTCTTCTGTCTTTCATTATTCATTGTCCCCCATGGAGTAGGGTGCAGAAAAAAGAGAGGAGAGGATGGACGGTTGTATAGATAGATGGCTCTGTGGGGGATGAATACACCCTTGCTGCAGTCCTGTGTCCTGGGTCGCGAGCCCGGATCTTGAGTCGTGGCTGTTGCTGTGGTCCTGGATCATAAGTCCTAGATGGATGTCCTCGTGGATTCATCTTCCTATTATACACACATGCATTTCCAAACATTTGGACTACCTATGTTGCAAATTTATTATCTTTTTTTTTACACACGGCATCTATTGCACGTCTGTCCGTCCTGGGAGAGGGATCCCTCCTCTGTTGCTCTCCCTGAGGTTTCTCCCATGTCCCCCTTTAAACTGTGGGTTTTCTCTGGAAGTGTTTCCTTGTACGATGTGAGGGTCTAAGGACAGAGGGTGTCGTATTGTCATACTGATATTCTGTACAAACTGTGAAGACCACTGAGACAAATGTAACATTTGTGATATTGGGCTATATAAATAAACATTGATTGATTGATTGACCCTTAAATCATAAAAAAACACGTGTGATGGGGACAGTAACACCTGTGTGTATAAACAGGAGG
This sequence comes from Gobionotothen gibberifrons, assembly GCA_943591055.1. Classification (NCBI taxonomy): domain Eukaryota; kingdom Metazoa; phylum Chordata; class Actinopteri; order Perciformes; family Nototheniidae; genus Gobionotothen; species Gobionotothen gibberifrons. Next base: position 22,867 of record CALSBZ010046709.1, read on the forward strand.
TTGTTGTTGTTGCATCAGTCTTTAATATCACAGTTGTTTGTCATGGGCAGGGACTGTTTTATCCTCCAGAGGACAATGAGAGCCTGGAGACAACAAGACAACACTCTCTTCTATTTGTATCTTAGAGCTATGTTCATAGCTAGAAAAGCAAACTTAGCTTCCTATTTTTATATTTATTCATAAAGCATTTATCCATAAGGTGTTGTCAGTCTCCTTAAAATGTATCTAATCTTATGCAACCTTAAGGCAAGATGATCCTAAAGTTTCTCACTTCAGTGTTAGTGTTAATAAACCAACATATTAATCTGTGGCACTTGTATGTGTGTTACAAATATATGTACTACATACGTGTTTTAATATGAACACAGGGAGTCAATGTTGAGCAAGGTCTGTTTGTCAAGGCTTTTTATTTCTAAATGTGTTTTGCTGAATGTTAAACAGGGTTACAAGCAGAACAATTAGCTTAGTGATACAGAAAACGAAATAAAATATGCATTTAAGCTTTATTCTTGTGAGCAAGTACAGTAGATGCTGATTTTTCTTTGGATAGGGGAGAAAACTAAGTCTCTATTTGGTTGGTGGTATCCTAATCGTTAAGGACTTGTACACAGTGTTCAGTTGTTTGTTTTGTTGTATTTTCGTTTGTTATTTATAGTCAGGGCTGTATCTGGGCTGTACAATTCCCATGTCAAATTACAGTGTACAACACATGTGTTTGTGGTATTACACTACAGTACAATGTGTTGTTGGTAGGACGTTATTCTGGAGTATTTAACAAATACAATAAATCAGTTTAAGCCTTAGGGTTGGTTTGACAACTCGGGAATGATGCTAGACCTGTTTTGTATCTTTCCCTTTCTCACTCTCCCTGTCACCTGAGTGGAGTCTGACTTTATTTGTCTTGTCATGCCTTCTGTTATTGATATGCATCTGTTTTCTGTCTGGTTTTTCTTATCTCTGCAGGCTTGAAGAAGGGCTTGTCTAATAGGCGGCGTTGACCTTCATGCTGAAAGCTCGTTTTGAGGGTGTTGCCCGATGGATCATGGTGGTGAGTGTCTAAATTTCACTAAAGCGGAACACATAATATCATCTCGACATATATAAGTAAAGCAACTTGAAAACCACAATATAAATACTAATATGATTGTTAGGAATGAGGAAGGGTGTTGCAGGTTGTTTTTTGTTGTCCTCGGTTGCTTTGTCCCAAGTTGCAGCTGACCTGTTAATATGAAATCAACTGAAAGATATTCATAGGAGTTATATATATATTTGTATTGATATTTATGGAATTAAGAAAAACTGATCCTTTGTTTTATTTATAGGCCAGCTTGCGAGGGAGGACAGAGTAATGTCACAAGTTCAGGTGGGAGAGGTTGACCTCTGTGATAACCTTCCTAAATCTGAAGATCTCACTGCCCAAACTCGAAATCTCAACGAGACAAACACACTCACACAGAGACAAAATGAAGAGGAAGGAGGGCTCATACAAAAAGCCTCAGTCAACAACAATGGGAAGGACGTGGAAGAGGAGCAGGGAAAGGCAGCATGCACAGAAAGAGGTAGAGAGGATGAGGAAGAAGACATTGATGAGGTGATGAAGGATGATGAAGACGAGGAAGAGTCAGAGGAATCAAGCTGTCTAATGCGCTGCCAGTCTCCAGACACTCCCATGACTGATTCCTCCTATTCAGAAACAGGTAAGGAACATACACACATGAATTAGAAAATCATATCATATACAACCATAGACAAACACTTCCCCACACAGTACAGACATCTTTGTTTCTCGGTAGTACATTTGCTGGCCATTTAGAGGCATTAGAAAACCACAACAAGCTTAGGGCTACACAGCTGAGCATTTGATTAATACCTAAGCCTGATTATAACGGGCACAGTTTTGTCAGAACATGAAACACAATTCACAGAACCACACACACAAATAGCAGAAGATCTCAGAAATGTTGCAAAAGGTAACTAAAGGAACGGCTGAAAACAGCACCTCTCTCTGCTCTGTTGAGTTCCATTGGTGTTCTCCAGGTACACACACACACCTATGTTTCCTTATAGTGCTTACATCCTGGTTAATGAGCCGGCAAACAAGCAAGTAGGTGTCTGGCCAGAGGCCTGTACTACGAATCCAGTTCAACATACCCTGGATATGTTAGAGTTATCTGGCTTAACTAACCCAAAACAAACGCGATCTGGAACCAAACCTGCTCCGGACCAGAGGCCTGTACTACGAAGCCGGATTTTCGCTTAGCGGTCTAACTTCAGGGAAAACTCTGTATTTCCGGTCCTACGAGGCTGGTTCACTTCTTAGCGGGCTAGATCTCTGGTAACTTATGCTGAACGGCTTGCCTGGTCCGGAGCAGGTTTGGTTCCAGGATAAGAGATCAACTCAGTGAAAGCACCGCCTGCTGACCAATCAGAGCTCAGTGTGCGGAGTTTAAAGCGATCAAGTCATATTACAGGAGAAAGGAAATACAGAAAAACTGCCGTTGCAGGAAAGACGGCCGGCAAAAATCAACTGACTGTTTGAACGTGAAAATGAATAGAATATCACCTCCCATCTTCAGAGCAATCTGACTATTATAACATTAGCGTTCAGAAAGCTTACTTAAATATCTGCCACAACGCGCACCTAACTAGATAGGACAAAGCTGGCTTGAGTTAATGAGTTGATAACCAGCGTCCTAGGACAGTTTAGCGAGAGCGTGTTTGTTTTGGATTAGGTAAACCGGGTAACTCAAACATATCCAGGTTAGGTTGAACCGGCTTCGTAGTACAGGCCTCAGGGCTAGCCGTTCAGCATAAGATACCATGGAGATCTATCCCGGTAAGAAGTGAACCAGCGTTGTAGGACTGGAAACCCAGAGTTAACCCTGAAGTTACCTCGCTAAGCGAAAATCCGGCTTCGTAGTACAGGCCTCAGGTGGCACGTGTGGCTGATTGGCCCATGGATGTTACATTTTTACCTGCAGTGTTTTTAAATAGCAACAAGTCACTTTCTGTCTGATTCAGTAAAGTCAGTAAAACCATGTGCAGTGTACAGACAATCAAACCATCTTAAATAGTAAAAAAGTGCAGTGATAGTAAAATAACATTTGACACTTTCACAACTGTTGACTGAATATTAATGTATCAACAGTGCTTTGACAGAGTGTAGTGAAGAACAACACTCGGGTCAGGATCTGGATTACTCTCTGTTGGAAAGCTTTTTTATTTTGTAATTTTTTAAGTGGTCAGCATTATGGATTGAGGTCAGGTTGACGGCAGTGATTAGGTCATTCTGATCACATGATGAGATTGAGGAAGTGAAACAAAGCAAATAAGATTTAAGGAGGCTGCAGGTAGAGATAGAGATGAAATGTATGAGAGGAATAGATGAAAAGAATGATTAAAAGACCAGAAAAGAAAAAAGTGATACACATATGTTTTCAAGCTTGCCAGACATGGTAATCAATAACACTGTTTTTCAAACCAAATAGTTTAATTTCCTGATTTTTACATGTTTTCTTTACACACATACAAAATAAATAGTTGCTGTGTTGGTAAGCATTCAATTGTGCTCTAGGTCTCTCCAGTGATGTCACATTTGGGACAAACCGTGTGTAAACTATTGTGAAAATGTTAGCTTAACACAGTTCCCATAGTTACATGTGTATGTTAAGGAGGTTTGTATAATAAGGCCTGCTGGTAGTCATGAAACGTAATTGAGATAGTTAGTTTAGTTGGTTAATGTGTGAAAGATATATCACATATTTCAATTAATTGGATAATAAAACTACATTTGATTTGATTCTACACTGGCTGTTAACCTCCCCAGTCGGGTACAAAGAGTAATAATGTACTTGCAGTGTGGGTGTTTTAAAGAAGGAGCAATGAGCCTGTAAGGACAGAGTGTGAAAGTTGTGTTTGCTCAGTTTTTCTCTGTGGTTTCAAGTGCCCTATTCCATCAAAAGACTGGTATTAGCTCAGCTTAGAAATAGCTAAGCCTTTGAAAAGCTAGACAAACAGGAACTTAAAACACTAGATAAAAAAAATCAAGCATTCAGTGCCAAAAAAAACATCAGATTGTTTAAAAGCAGACTTGTGCTAGTTACACAGAGTCATCCATGACTAACCTCCGTAGCCTTTATCAACAGGTGTTGATCAACTATTTTGCTAATCAGTTTATCATTAAAGTAATTTTTCATGCAGAAACGTCAGAAAATGCAGTTTTCAGCCCCTAAAATATGCAGATGTTCTGCTTTCTTTGTAAATTAAGTTAAACTGTTGCTCCAATCTATCTTCCTTCACTTAAATAAAATAATCTGAAGTTTATCGATGTAAACCCTGTTCAAACATTTATTTAAAACCCAAAGTAACCCTCCGATATTTATGGAAGTTATACGTATAATAACAATTTGGTGAATTGGCAGCTGACATGATCTTCTTAATTTAGTTTCAAATATAATTGTCAGTATCAAATTGTAAACAGCTGTAAGCAAATGATCTTGTTGCAACACGTTCGCTGTGCCCCTAATTATTATTTCTCTAACTTCTCTCTCTGTTTGCTGCTGTCCTCTTTCCCTCTGTAGGCAGTCTGCTGGAGACTCCATATCCCTTCAGCCCTGGGACCAGTCCAGAGCCTACATCCCCTTTGGTGGTCAGTCCAGAGACCATCAGTGGAGTGGATCAGGGCCAGGGTGCTATCAAAGGGGACTCTCATAACTCTGAATCAGTTGCCTCCACTACAGGGTCCAATACACTGGCACCCAACTTCACCACGGGGCCTATTAATTCTACTACACTGACTTTAACCTCAGGCACCTTCCCACCTGGGACTACATGTATCACAGAAGCTGCAGACAGAATAGCAAAAAATACTGACTTCCCTCCAGAACATCTTACCTCAGAGCCATTTACAGGAACTACTTGCACTACGAGGAATAATACTTCCATTGCTTCCACCCCTCTGAGTTCAACCACGGGACCCCTTACCACACGGCCTACGACTGCAGGCCCAGAATCCACTACCACCACAGGACCTTTGACCTCCAGTTGGAAACACATTACCTCCACTCCAGTGCCCACTTGTCTGTCAGACTCCACCTGCGCCACAGGGCCTATTCTGAGCTCTGCACTGCTGAAGTCTCTGGAGGAGTTGGCACAAAGAGGAGATGACACCCACCTTCCACAGTACCTTCACCAGGTAACCTCCCTGTTATATTCCTGCCATATTATGTCAAATACTTCAAGCTTATCACCACTCTTTCTGCCAGTCATTCACTTGAGCAGACTTTCTCCCCTTTAATGGTTTCTTTAAGTGTTATTTCTTGCTGTCTTTCAGTCATTTTAGTATCTGTAATGTTAGCTCTCTCGCACAAGTTATTAAATCACTGTTATCCAATCAACCGTATAATCGTAGTGGCACTTTGTACCCGAAGGCATGGGTGTCAACAGCGTTTATATTCTAATACAACGACAGATATGTACGCACTTAACCCTAGCACACTGCAAACCTGCATGACTGAACATGTATATTACAGGGTGTGTGAATATTTCAGTCAGTTTGATTTATACACGCTTCCACCAGACACACCTGAGCTACTCTTTCTTCCAGGCAAACAGGTGTGTGTCTGTGTGTGTGTTTGAGTGTGAGAAAGAGAGAGAGAGGGGGGCGGGGGGGTCGTGGTAAGTATAAGGCCACATTCTCACAAAATCAGGTGATCTAACAGACTCAACTTTTTATAGAAACGCAGCATAACGTCATGTTTAGGCCAATCATTTAACCAGGGAGTGGGAGTTGGCAGTAAACAACCCCATATTGTTCTGCAGTAAACTTTAGTAGCACAAAAAACTAAGGTTAAAAAATAAAAAGGCACTTTTCCCCACCTGCCCAGAAGTTGGTGTAACAGCTGACACTCTGTCTTTTCTTAACTAGCTGCTCGGAAATGAAGCTGCCTGCAGTTGGAAAATGTCCAAATCATTGACAAGTACTAATGAACAACAATAGTACTGAAGTATGAAGTCTATTTGTAGTGTTTTTACAACATGACGTCACACAAATGGGCCATTTATTTACATTCCCACAATGTTGCACAACCCTGCTGACCGCCTAATGGTTTTTATTTGACAATACCAATGATAAGGCAAAGGAACTTTTCACTTTCATTGACTATAAAAAACAAGTACACATGTCCAGAACAGGTCGATTCTTAACCCACCGATTAAAGTCAATTGTTTGCTGGTCTAATAATTTTCTTTTATGATTTACTGGATTTATCTGGGCTCTTAATGTGGCAAAAATATTTAAAATGGTTAGTTAAAAATGTTGAGAATATAATGAAAGCTCTACTTGCTCGTCCTGTTTGGCTGAATTTGACAGCACTCAAGGGAATGTCCAATACCACTGCATTGAAAACAGTGTTTATGATATGCTGAAGTTATGCTCACCTATAGAGATCAGGTGTAAAAAATGTAACTGAGTGTTGCTTTTTTAGATTAAGATTTATTTAAAACAAAAAAGCTGAATGAGGAAAATTAGGTAATTTTAAATGGGTTTAGTTTTCTACAAAATACATTTATTTTGCATTCTCTTAGTGCAGGTTGTGTAGTTTCTAAGGGGGAAACCCTGGATCATAAATTGAATCACGTCAGTACAGTAAACTATAAAGGTCATTCAGTCGTCACCACCCCCCCTCATTAAAATGCGAGAGCCTTTTGTGCCCTCCTTTCTTCTCTCTCTCTCTCCCTCTCTCTCTCTCTCTCTCTCTCTCTCTCTCCCTCTCTCCCTCTCCC
>CALSBZ010046709.1:35072-48085 GCA_943591055.1 Gobionotothen gibberifrons
GTGTGTGTGTGTGTGTGTGTGTGTGTGTGTGTGTGTGTGTGTGTGTGCCCAAAATCCCTGGTGGTGTGTGTGTGTGTGTGTGGTGAGCACTGCAGTGATAGTTAAAACATATGTCCATTTGCTGCTGCTGCACTTTCAGTCATTTGAGCTATCACACTACTAGGGTTTCACTTCTCTTAACACACACACACACACACACACACACACACACACACACACACACACACACACACACACACACACACACACACACACACACACACACACACACACATGTTGTATTAGCCAGGGAAATGTGTTTGAGCTAATATTAGATTGAATGAGTAGAGAAGGGTCACCCATCTTTCACGTCTTCATTTACTAAAACCTAGAACAGACCTTCAATCCTCTCCCAATCTCACTGTGTCTCTTTTTCTTCTGTTTACAGACCAGGAGCTACAGATGCTGGGGTGAGACATTAGTCATTCATTTGTGTCTTAGTATGAAAGTGAAAATGTACATGCAAAATGAAGGCAGAATGAATGTGCATTTCAAATGACTCGTTGATTTTTAAATACACACCTCTCTTTAGTTCACTGTGCATGTTGCCATAGGTTACATTTTTAAATAATGCGTAACTTGCCTATTACTAAACCGTGTAGTGGTATCGCGTGTGTTACATTTTTTTCATTTGTGTGTACAGTGTGCATCTCTGAAACCTTTGAGGCCTACCTTTGAACAAAGTGGTGTGCTGCCTTCAAGTACCTCAGGTGAGTGATTGTATTATTGTCATGTCCTGATTAAGTAGAAAGTATAAGAAAGGGTATTAAGTGGACCTTAAGCCAACAATTAATGTTCCTGCTCATCAACAGGAAATGTGTAGAAGGGTGGTTGGTTATAATGTAATTCATATGCGGTTTTAGGACATTTGGCTAAGGCATAATAAAAACAAGGGTATTTTTCAAAAAAACTCCCTTCTAAGTCATGAGAATTATTTTTTTGGATAATTTGTAGGTTCTCACTCAGTGAAATGTATATAAATAAAGGTATTAGGGCGAACTATGATGGTTTCGTACTGTGTGAATGTGTGAAATGGGTACATTCAGTAGCGTTGGTGGAGAGACTGGACAGACTGATGATGATTAGATTAACATAGTGTGAAGCTGACAATTGAGCGGCCCGACCAAGCAAGGAGGCAGAGGCAGAGAGTTCAAATATAACCCGGTGTGGGCATTTATTCCTCATGGGCACATGATTCACAGCCTCAATATTGCTGTCCTCCCTGAACACAGTCAGCAGCCACAAGGACCTCACACACACAAACAGGAAAAACAGAGCCTAAATACACACAAACTAATCAAGCCAACAAGTCACAGGTGAGGGGGGAGGAGACAACACATGGCACCAGGTGAACACAATCAGCAGCATCAGACAAAACGGGAGGGGGAACACTTTTCAAACACAAACAGGAAACAGAGACAGACAAACTAAAACACAGACAGATGCACAAATTACATACACTTTGCCACCAACGAAGCTATACAATCCGTAACTGAGGCCGAGATCTATGGCCCCAGAGATCACCTCCGTTACACATAGGGAGATTTTTTTTCAGAGATATGTCATTTTAAGTATTTAGTTTATGTTTGAAAAGAAAATACAATACCGCTAAATACACAAGTCCCTCTCAACTGCATTTTGGTTGTAATTGCTTTGGTAAGATTATAAATCATTTATAAAACATAAACAAATAAGTGAAACTCTTCCATCCTGCAATCAGTCGAAGGTTGGTGTGATTCATAAACATAAAACATGAACTGCCCCGACCTGGGACAGAGTGTGAAGCCAAATGTCCTCTAGGATTAATAAAATAATCAAGTTCTATTTTGATGCCTTAAACCAGTTTTTTTCTTTTTGACCCTTTAATACCTACCCCATTGTGTCTCTTTGTAATCATCCAGTCCATCAAGTTGATGAATGGATGGAGCCGAGAGGCCATGACTCCTCCTCCCCTCTGAGCAGCCCTCCGGTCGTCCCCTCCATTCATTTGACGGATCACCTCGATTCCCCTGAGATCTCAGGAAGAGAGAAGGAAGACCTGAACGGGGAAGCATGTTTTCATGGAGATCAGCTGACCGTCAAGCAAGGCAGCGACGGTGAGGTAGGAGAGGCAGAAGGAGGGGTAGAACAGACCACGTCAGTCATTGGAAATGGACTACACCCCTCTACAGATGGAGAAATGGATCAGTCCAAGCCTGCAGAGCAGCAGGGAGGAGATTTAGGTCCCGCACAGGAAAGGGAAGCAAAAAAAGACGAAGAGGAGAGTGACCTGGAGAAGGCAGCCCAGGTCTTAGCGATGGAGGAGGAGGGAGAGGAAGAAGAGGAGAAGGAGAGGCAGAAGAAAAGACAGAAGAAAAGAGACGCTCCTTGGTGTCAGGAAGCTCTCCCAGTGGAGACTCTGGTCAGTGGGGCAGAGGTGGAGCTCCAGCAGGAAGCCCGCGCTGAGGAGCAGCTGCGCGAGGAGACCCAGGTACAGAACCAATCCAATCACATTAAGAGAAATACAATTTATATTTGAAAGTCTGTCGTTTACTGTTAGTTATTTAGTTTTAGCAATTATTTAAACTCTGCTATCCTGGAACGACATTGTTAAACTACCATTACCGTATATATTTTACTGGTTTCAAAAGGTTTGCATTGCTAAAGGTTTTTAGAGTTGTGATGATGATTGGAGCTCATTCTAACCACTTAGTTCCTCTATCTATATTATGAATCAGTATTGCTCATGCTAAATATAAATGGTATCACTTCCTCTGTTCCTTACTATTTCCTGGGAACAACCTCCCCATCACTTTAGAGCCTTGGTTTTAATAGCTTCCATCAGAGTGTTGTTATCGCAGGTCAATAGAGAGTAGAGCAACACAAAGGGATTAGTATCATCATAACTTTATGTTGGTATGGAAGATTTTAACATGTTTCATTGTGACTGCAGGAGAGCACTCAAACCGGCCTGCCCCAGGAGGCCCACCTCCCTCAAGGGGATTGTATGGAGCAGCAGGAGCAGGCTGAAGAGGAGGAGGAGTATGAAGAGGAGGAGTACGAAGTGGAGCAAATTAAAATCATCAGTGAAGCTGCCTCACTGGACGACATGGCTAAACTCATCACTGTACAGCAGGTGTGTATGTTATCTTGCTCTGCTGTGGATTGGTAAGGGAGAGTAACCTTGTTGGACTTTTCAGCAAGTTATTGATTTGATTTGTTGGTTATTTATGCTTTATTTAAGTGCTGGCATGCATTAGGGCTTCCTGTGGTAATACCATTATGTTCACGATAAAGATAACACAGGCTAAAAGTCTAGAATGCTATAATAACTATTCATACACACTAATAAAACGCAACTTAAAAAAAAAAAAACAGCTCGCTTCCAACTGGCAATTTGATGACCACGAAGGTTTCTGTCTGTTTCTGCCCATCCTGGCACTTTATAATGGACAGCACCATGCCCTGTTGAGCAGCCCTCATGGTATTGCATAGCTATTACTGTTGTACTTTAGACTAGATTAGTTTTGCGGATATGGAAGCCACATTGACTAAACTCTTCTATAGTGAGGTAAAAGTTGGGGAACTGAAAATGTCAGGCCCCTGCGATGTCAGCGTCTTGATTGGTTTCTTTGTTGTTGTTTTTTAAAATTATCTGTGCGGTGGGTTGTGAGATAAAAAGCTTTATTTTTATATTTAATTAAAAAATATTATGTCATTGGCTTTAAGTGCTGGTTACATGACTCACAGAGAAAGGTCGAGACATAGATGAAAGCGAGGAAGCTGCTCAGCACCTGGAGCGGGGACAGAAAGAACTGAGGCACAAAGTGGCCTGCTTTTATCAAATATAGGATGAAGTGCGGCCTGGGAGACATGTTTCAGGCAGCAGTACTGTAGTACTCAGTAGGTAGCTCTGTGATTGGTCTACTCGAGGTGCAGAATTCAAACGTATCTTATTGGAAGCTTGGTAACACTTTATATTAAGGTACACAAATTAACCATCAACTAGTTGTTAATTAACATGGATATTAGCAGTATATTGGCTCTTTATTAGTCACTATAAAACACTTATTGATGCCTTATTCTACATGACCGTATTCTACAAGTAATAAGCCATTAGTTGAGAGTTTTTCCTCAATAACCCTCTAATTACTGCTTATTTATTGCAAGTAAGGAAGTTGTTGTACATGAGTTTTGGTCTTAATATGCTCTGCTCAATATGGGCCTAATAAGGCAGTAGTACCACAAGAATAGTAATTCTCCCATAATAAGACTTAACAAATATGATCTATTCTTATGTAACAAGACATGAAACTATAAGTGTTAATTGTGTCTAAATAACTCAAAATTAGGTATTTATATCTAAGAATATGTTATTGACAGTTCAGCTACCAATAGCAAGGTGATATGGACCTGTATGTTTCATATTTGCCCATTTATATTTTTGTAAAATGTATACTGAAGGTTAGACAGGAAACCGGGAAGGCCTACAGGAAGTAGGAGAAAGACTACTACAAATGTTCCCTATGCAACCCGAACCTGAAGAGTAAAAGGGTCAAGTCCGTCAGAAAGCAATGACCGTAAGTGTAAGTGTAAGCCTTACACTTACACTGTAAGTATTAGTAACATGTATTGTGTTTATGTGATGACATTTGGAGATGTTAAACACAATGAGAAAATGCGTTAGCATTCGCGCTAGCATTTGCGTTAGCATTCACGCTAGCGTTAGCATACATGCTAGCCTTAGCATACATGTTAGCGTTAGCATACATGCTAGCGTTAGCCATACTAGCCTGTATACAACATTGATTGATTGATTGATTGATTGATTGAAAAGTTTATTAACAGCTTGTATATTGGGTACAGTACAGTACAGCTCAAAACATACAATTGTTAAGGGGATGCAGACCAGAGAAAGACTTTCGTCTTGTTTACATCAGGGTCCCCCATTTCCAATTCATCATATAAATGCTTATTGCACAGCTAGCATTAGCTATATTTACCTTGTTTACACTTAGCGGTCCTATGTGTTAATCTGTGTATTTTACACTTGCATGTATGAGATCATGAAGTGCCTTATAACTTCTTTTTTTATAGTTTCACTCCGTTTGAATGTCAGTGGACTGCAAATAAGTCAATAAAAGAGCATGGCTGCTCATTCCCTGGCTCTCAAAAGAGTTTGGCTGGCTGTTTAATCTAGGTTCACACTGAGACAGTACAACACATAGAGCAGGTCACACAGTATGATCACAAATACATCTGTTAAAAATCGGTTTTTATTAAAAAGTACAGGCTGCATATGTGTTCTCAGCCTTGGAGAAACTTGACATGTTTTGGATGTGTCTGAACCTATATATACAGTCTATGGTCTGAACCTCTCTTTTGTGGTTCATTAATAAAACAGATATTTCAACGTGAGCCTACTTTGTTCATGTACTGTTGAGGTTAATTTCAGTAGGTGTGCCATAATGTATTTACAAAGTGTGAAGAGGAGGCAACTTTAGAATAGGGAACCTGTTCAGGTCAATTAGAGTCAAATTACTAGCTTATTGGTTATGAACAAGACTTCACTTTAGAATAGGGAACATTTTCTTAGATATAAATACCTAATTTTGAGTTATTTAGACACAATTAATACTTATAATTTCATGTCTTGTTACATAAGAATAGATCAAGTAGATCAATAGAATAAGTGTTATTATGGGAGAATTACTATTCTTGTGGTACTACTGCCTTATTAGGCCCATATTGAGCAGAGCATATTAAGACCAAAACTCATGTACAACAGCTTCCTTACTTGCAATAAATAAGCACCAATTAGAGGGTTATTGAGGAAAAACTCTCAACTAATGGCTTATTACTTGTAGAATACGGTCATGTAGAATAAGGCATCAATAAGTGTTTTATAATGACTAATAAAGAGCCAATATACTGCTAATATGCATGTTAATTAACAACTAGTTGATGGTTAATTTGTGTACCTTAATATAAAGTGTTACCGGAAGCTTTTCTGTTATATAAAGAAGATATCTTTCACTGTTTTGGTGATCTATAACTTTTTCAAAAAAATGGCCTTGTGTTTTTCAAACTATAAAGAAACCAACTACATATCACGACTATTGCGTCAGATGTGTTTATTTCACTACAGACTTAAAAACATGTGTTTGTAACAAATATAGTACAAAGGTCATAGTACTAAACAGATTCTCATATTTTAATCTGCTTCCCATCCAAAGGTTCATTGACATTAAAGTTTAGTCACCAAATTGTGTTTTTACTTTCACATTTGTCATTCAGCTCAACCTTGTGAACAGAGTTATCTCACTGTGTCTGGCAGCAGGTGGATGATAACATTATGATACATGATGTAATGTGAAGTGTTTCAAAATACGAATGGTACTCTGCCCGACCTCGATGGCCAAAGTTTATTTGTTTGTAGCCTTTATTTAACCAGGTGAAAATCCCATTGAGATCAACGATCTCTTTTTCAAGGGAGACCTGCAGCAGCAGCATTTGCAATCCTATATGTATTTTATCACTTTGCATTGAGCCTGGGATGAGAGTTGGAAATCTAATGTGCATAACTTCTGTCAAAGGAAGCAGTGCATTGTACTGTGAGCCTGACTGATAGAGAGATTTAAAGCTGCTGATTGTGTGATGGACTGACACCTGGTGGACATGCCTGGTGACATGTATGAATATGAACCAATCCATCTGTATTTTTATATAATGAAAATTATGTTATGTCAACATAATTGTCTGAACTTCCTAACATCTTTGTTTTGTTTTTGTTTTTTTCTTGTCAGGCGTCTCCTGCCTCTGGGCTGGTGTCCATATTAAAGAGGCGTCCTGTGTGTCTGGAAGACGTGAGTGTGATCGGCTCAGAGCCCCGATCGGACAAAACCCCGGCCAAAAGACGCGTCCGCTTCAAAGTCCCCGATGATGGCTGTGATCAAGGTGGGTTTTTCATTTATTTCCCAAAGGTTAAAGACCTGTATCCCTCCATAAAAACATCAAACACAGGAATTGGTCAGGGTTAATTATGATGAATCCACTTCCCTCTCTAACTAAATCTCTCTCTCTCTTCCTCTGTAGATGTTGGCGGTGGAGACTCCTGCCTGCTACTCTTCCTGCTTTGTTTTGTTACCGTAGTGATCAGTGTGGGTGGCACCGCCCTTTACTGTGCTCTGGGCGACGCCCACTCCTCCGTCTGTCAGGACTTCTCCAGGAACGCAGACTTCTACGTCGCCCAGCTGCAGAGCGGGATATCTCAGATCCAGCATTGGTTGGCCCCCGGGTCATAGCAGCAAACAGCTAGTCAACATTAAGGAGCAGGGGACGATGTTTTATGAGGTCAGGGAGCCAGGCAGCTGCCACAGTCCCTGGCGCTGTGTGGAGCTAGCTGGTTGGCTAATATTACATCAGATATTGGCATTTTTAAGCCTGCTCTACTTCGTTTTTAATACTCTTTGAATACAATCCCTGGGTTCGTTGAGCCTAAAAGTCTTAGGTGAGATTTTTCTTTACCACAGGACTTTGAGAGTTAAAGTAGGGCAGAAGAAGAAAGAGGAGAACGGAGAGTGCTTTACAGAAGAGGAGGAACTGACCTGCACGCCTCTCAATGCTGTCCACATTAAAAAGGTTATTCATTCTCGAGCTAAGTTTAGACATTCGTGTGTCCTATTGAACTAAGGTAACACGTGCACCGTCTGCCAGTGACATTTACGTTTCTAAGGTCACTGATAGTGAAGTCTACCATGACTGGGTACAAACTTTCACAACTTCTCCAAGACTCATCTCCCTCAGTTAAGAAAAAGAACAAAATAAATGAGCTGCAATCCAGGGTGATGTTTAACACAAAAAAAGTATATATAATATAAAAGTATATATATAATGTACAGTTTGTTGACTGGGGGCTCAGATATGTTCTACACACACTGCACAATGGGAATGGCCCAATGGGCATTTTACAAACCTTTGCAGCCACTAGTGTTGCTTTTTATTGTTGACTTTTTTAATTCACACATTTTCAAATGAACAAAGCATTTTGTGGTCTACTACTTGGAATGAAATCATTATGTCTTAATCAATCTGAATGAATGTTTGGATTTGTAATGTTAGACTTTGATTTGTGTCACCTGTAGGGCATTTATGTATTATTCACATTGGACATGGGTCTCCTGTCTCCTGTACTGTTCTTTCTGCAGTGTGCTGACATGGCTGCCATGGAGACTCAAAGTCCAAACTGTACGTGTATGGGTTTCATTGAGCTATTCTTAACTTTATGTAGCATATGCAACATGTACAGGAACACAGTGCACCTCTGTATATACTGTCAGAAGAATGTTTAACATGTTGCACATAATACTGGTACGATTTAAAAAAAAAAAAGTATTGCAATATTTCTACAGGAACTGTTGTGTTGGTCCTGAGCGTAATGCTGTCTTTATTTAATTTGATCAGAAAATATCCATTTCCACAAACTGTTTTCCGGGTCAGTGTGAGTTCATGCCTGTTATGCACAGATAACTTGAACAGAAAATAATCTTATGCGGGTCTGGTGAGGTTTGAGATGTGTCTTAAAACAGTTGCAAACAATTAGTGTAGGAAATAATAAATACTCATTGTACATTTGATATTTGGGACGATCGATATTTGAAGCTCTGTCTGCCTGTGTGTTTGCTCTTCTTAGATTATAGGCATCACTCTCAATATGTGATTGTCAATGTTTACTATTTGTTTTTTCCCTAAATTATTCTTTGCGCGCAGTGTCCTTAAATAGTAATCTAGTGAACATTTGTCATTTCCGATAATCAGTTGTCTGATTTGTTTACATCTGCTTGACCCGGTTTTCTAGACTAAGGTCCTTTCTCTTAGTGGAAAACTGATTTCCTTAACGAGAGAAAATACTTTGTCCATGAATCAAAACCTTTATTCGCACACCAGTGCTTTAACTACTATTTCTAATCATTTAAAGCAATCTTTATTAACCTTGCCTTTTTGCCTAATTTCTACCTTTTTATGTGTCAATGTTTGGTGTCCAGTTAGTCATCTTTCCTTTCGTGTGGATGCAATGAAAACTGCCCGTATCTCACAAAGGTCTTAATTGTCAGGATGTAAATAAAAAGACTTACTTATGCATAACAGTTCACCTCTTGTTATGGTGTCATCTACATAACCTGTACTAAGTTTGAGATATGACTTTTCCCTGGGACATCAGGAGTAGATTGTTATTTCGCACATGTTGTCTGGCTGGTTCAGATAACCATCACTCAGAAAACCTCTTATTTAATCTTCTAGATGATTTTAAGTATTTGTAATACAAGGGATGTCAAATGGAGGTGGTTCAAAAACGAACATAGGTGCCTCTTTTGCATCTGTTGGTTTTTCTTGCTTGATAATTGTAATCAGTTATTTCACCTCTTGCATCACCATTGTTCTTAAGAAGCCTTTGATGGAAAATTGAATTTCTCAGTCCATAACTCTTCCTAATGCCATGGTACACGTTTAGTTTCTAAAGCTGGCTTGGGACTGATGAGTTACTGCTGTCTTTATCTTCTTCTCTCACAGATTGCCAAACGATTAATGTTTCTCCCATCTGTAATCATTTGATTTGTTTTACCCATTTGGTTTTTAGGACATTCAGAATTGAAAAGTTTTTTTTTGTGTATGAATCAGTACTGTGTACGCTGATATTAGCCGGATGATGGGCGTTTGTCAAATTGTCTGATGAGTTCTTGCCTCTTGTTCTTACAGATTGTTATAAGGAGATGAGGTTTTTAATTTTTTGTTGTTAAAAAAAAAACTTTTTCCCGGACATGTTTCTTGTTAAAGCCATTGAAAAAAAAAGTTGTTTGTGAGCCTCCATTCTGTCTCTCCTGGAACGATACTCGCTGCTGTGTCTTGTTCATTCAGTTTGAAAGTGGCCTGATGGCATATAGACGTCCAGGTGCATGATGGGTTAAAAAAGGCTGTCTGTAAGTCTTACTGTGGATGTCTTCGCCATAAAAGCAACACGCTTAGAAGTCAATGGGGGCAGTTCAGTTTGATCTTTACATGTATGAACCGTCATAACTAAATATTAAAGCTGCTTTCATCATAAGCTCGGGATGGAAACCTATAACCGGTTCTTTGGGGTTTTTCACCAGAGAATTGAAAGTACAATTACACAGGGTTCTTGGGTTAATCCTTTTAAAGTTATAAAATACAAACAAATGATGGATAATTTGAAATTGTTATATATTTCTTATGGGATGTAAACCATTACATTCATATCAGTATTTTCTTTCTCTTTACATTTTGATAGTATTTTAACAATACATGATTTGCCTCACTTTGTCCATTAAATGATGCAGAACATGATATCACTGCTGTTAAGACAGGTTTGGTAAACACTTCATTGTGTGGGAAGTCACATATTCCTTTTGTTTTGTGGAGTATTGGCTCCAACATATATAATGTATAAACAGTACAGTATATGGCAAAAGAAACTCGAGGCCATAAGTCAGAAACACCACCGATGCATTGTTCCCAACAGTGATAAGTCAAAGAATAATAGAGGGTTTGGGAGTGGCAAGGAAGCAGAACTGTTTGAATATCTGAACTGTTATTATTAATCCAGACGGTGAATATCTGCCCCTCCAAAAAAAAATCGTCATTGCCCTTAAAAGTCTCGTAGTTTGATCAGATAAAGTACAGGGACATCACTACAGGTGTGATCACTGCAGTCAGAGAGAAAACCAGTTTCCTCACTGCTGAGTTGTCTGAGCTTCACATGCATCAGTGTGACAGATATTATGAAGGTTGAGTCTGTGTGAGTCGATCTGAGCTGAAGTCTTGTTTCCATATGAACTCGGGGCAGTACTGATCGTCATTGTTACAGCTGGCTGAGCAGGCGTAGACAGCGAGCGTCCCCCAGTCGATACTGGCTCCTGTAGAGTCCACACACAGACTGTTCAACAGCTGGGGCATCACCTGAAGAAACACACAGATTATTCCATGTACCGACCCTTTAAGGTGCTGACAGTGTTGACGTCACAGTGTTAGCTGATGGGAAAACAAAGCTAGGCTAAAAGGTAAACAAATGTCATCCTGCTGTCTTGTTAGTCGCCAGAATCATAGGCCTCATGCCTACAAATTATAAATATATCCCAAACCACTGGTAAGAAAACGAAGACAACTATGGTTAAATGAGATAATAAGGATTGTTCTTAAAAATGCTGGTAATTGTAGCAAACATATCAGATAAGGAAAGTTGTATCTCTTATAGTTATGGATAAAGGTTTGTCATGCTCATGGAATCACAAATTGTTGAAGTAAAAGGAATAACATCCCTTTTAATTCTCAGCGCATTATCTGTACGGCCAGGAAAATAACTGTCTTCTCACTGCAAACAACAGGGGTAGTAGTTATATGCATCTTGAGATGTATTAGACCTCTGTTTCTCTAATTACTCTTGGTTTCTCTGGCAAATGTCTGCAGGTAATCCTGTCAGATCGCCTATCCATAGAGTCAGACGCAGCGTTTCCGCCAGGGGGGCGTCTTGCCGTCATCTGACACCCTTATTCAGCTCGGGACGCCCTGAACTCGAGCCAAGGGCGTCCAAAAATATAAATAATTCGAGAGAAGATCGAGAGTTTTTATCGCTTGAAATAACAAAAAGGAGAAAGGACAAGGACATCCCTCTGTTGGAGGGGCAAAGGAGTCCGGTGGGATTCTTTTCGGAGTATTGAAGATCGTTTCCCCGACATCGGCGGTGCCTGCCACAGGACAACATGGAACGTGCACGATTTGGACGCGATGAGCGGTGCTAGTGGAGCACGCGCGTGAGCTGCGAGCACCAGAGCCTTGCAGCGGCGAAACTGAGGCTCCGTGGTAAACTGTGGTAACATGAAGAGCCGTTTGGGAGCGCTTTAAGAGAGCCGAGCCAAATGATCCGGCTCACTAACGTAAAAAGACAGTATCTATAAGGGACGGCTCAAGTCAAAATTCAAGCACAAGAAGATGGAAGGACAATAAATGAATACCTGAAACTCAAAGATCCTCTTGGCGCCACAGGTGCATGGTGGGATATCCTGATCTGAAGGGATGTGCTGAGAGGACACCCACAAGGGGGAGCCCCCTCGACAGTACCGCACCACCTGAACAAAACACAGCACTGTGAGAAGGACTCAGAGAAAACGGCAAGATCTTTCTTACTTCATATCCTAAGTGCAGGGGTGTCCAAACTACGGCCCGGGGGCCAAATGCGGCCCGCGGACCATTTTGAATCGGCCCTCATCAAATTAAAAAAGTATAATGGAATGAGGCCCACAAATGAAACTTGTGCTTGCCTTATATTGTACTTCTTAAATATAAATGTAAAATTATATTACACAGTAGTATTCATGTGTTAATAAGACCACTTTTCAAATAAATTCAGTCAATTAAAGTTGGAAACATTTTCTAACATATCTTAGTTGATAAGAAAAAAGCCCAATGACTTATTTACATAAAAAGCTTTAAATACGCCGTTCGTATTTCTCCTTATTATAATCACTCTGAGGCTTCTGTTTTAAGGGATGAGCTGCCAACTCTCGCAAGCATCATTTACCTACATTTGATTGCTTGTGCTCACTGAACTTATGAGGCAATATAACTCTAGTGAGTGGCCCAGCCCTTCGTATATCTTTCTGTATGTGGCCCTAGGTGTTTGTTCACCTGGTGTGGCTCTGGCGCGATCCTCTTTTTGAACCGCTGCACAATTTTGTTGTCTTCAGTCTCGTGCATCGCCATCTCCTCCAGGTCTGTCTCTGCCAGGGCTGAATACAGATAATAATAATTTTGTCACAAATAAAAGCATTTCTGCAGCAACATCACAGAGCAGTGCTGGTGATGCCTTCCAGCAGTGAAACTCCTGTCATTATCCAGGTAACCATTCAGTGCATTAGTGTTACATGATTTGTAGGGATGCTCCGATCGGGAATTTTGGGGCCAATCGCCGGAATCAGTATCTA
>CALSBZ010046709.1:53085-63133 GCA_943591055.1 Gobionotothen gibberifrons
ATCTGTATAAGGAACTTTCCAGAACATGTAAACGTCATGTAACACCTGTGTCAGGGTGGGTCCCCGTCCTTATGGTTTAAATAAAGCATATTTCACTGTGAAAAATAAACATGTATGGCTTCTCCGGGACACTGACCTGCAGCAGGAAGGCCATCGGCAGGCGGCACATCTCACACTGCAGCCCGGGCAGGGAGGGCAGGCCTGTCCGGCTCAGCCACGCCGGCCTCCCCCCCACTTTGCTGGGGAACTGCGGGGCCAGAAGCCGCCACGGCTCCACTTCCTCCAGGAAGCCGAGGACCACCTCCTCCGAGGACATGCTGCGACCTCCGGACATTTTAGAGAGATGAATATGGTATGTTAAAAACTGACAGAATAAATCCTGCTTCACAACACATGTTTTGAAAATGTGGTGCCGTTCAGAAAAGGGTCCGTGAGGAAACAGCAAATTGGCCGGTGTTTCGTTCCGCAGTCCTCGAAGCACTCACTGTAGAAATACAGAGGCTAATGCTGTTTGGGGGACACGCATTATTAGTTCACCTGACACTCTGTCTGAGACCCATGAAATGTTATAATGTTTTTTTAAACAATATTTTACGTCATCTTTATTTCCCACTCTGTCCACTAGAGGGCCCACATGTCTTGTCAACAGTAAAACGTTTCAGAATGAGGCAATTTGAAATCTATCTCTCTACGATCTCTTAGTCTATTATTTATAAGCTGCTTATGTACAATTTTGAGTCATTAGTATTTCGTTTGAGTATTTCTATTTTATGATAGGCTAGGTTCTACTGCACTGCAGAATATATTGTTCTTTATACCATATAACATTTAAAATACATTTACAGCTAGGCCTATATTACATTTTTCACTTTTCATCAACCCATCTCATTCTATTCCAATATAAAACCTTGTTAGTTAAAAACAACATTGAAAAAGCCTCCAGACAAATAGACTTGACTAAAGTAAGTATAATGTTATGAAAAATAAATGGGCTATTATTACTATTAATATTGTTATTTGTATTATTATAATTATTGCTATTATTTGTATTATTATTGTTGTTATTATTATTATTATTATTATTATTATTAATATAGGCTTGATGACACTCCCTCTCTCACACACACACACACACACACACACACACACACACACACACACACACTGTGATGTCATTTGAAGGGGAGTTTGGGACGGGTCTGTCCATTGGACGGCTGGACGGACACAGACTGTGACATTATTGAATCAGCGCTCTACTAATCGGACTTTAATTCACATTTAATTCAACCATGAAGCTCAGAGTGTACACAGAGTCAGCTTTGTGGCTTTGTGTGGACAGCAGAAGTTCAAACTTTTTATAATTAACCTAAAATGGAAACTAAAGTGAGGCGGACAGCAGAGAAGTCAGTTGACACACCGGCTGATAATCACGGAGGAATGGACGATGTGAACACTGGCCCGACCCGGGACTGAGCCTCCTGCCCGGGGCTCCTCCGGCTACATGTCCCCCTCCTCTCCGTGCCAGATGCCTCCGCGGGGCGAGGGGTGCTTCAAGCCGGCCCCGGTATCCCCTGCTCCGCCTGTCCCACCGAGGAGGGTCCGGGGCTCCGGGAGGACGCGGCGGGTGAAGTGTGTGCTGGTGGGGGACGGAGCTGTGGGGAAGACCAGCCTGGTGGTCAGCTACACCACCAATGGGTATCCCACCGAGTACGTGCCCACCGCGTTTGACAACTTCTCAGGTAAGGAGGAAGATGATGATGATGAGATTGATGATGATGATGCCTACTAAAAAGTAGAACAAATAATAATTTCAGAAAGTCATTTGCAGACCTTTGCAGTGTTGTAAAGGGACAGTGCAACAACAACATGAACTGTAGGAAAGAATAGATACATAGATATTCTGTTTATTTATTTGTAAGTCTACCCCAAGATTATTATATTGTATTTGTATATTTTCACCCCATGTTATACCTTGCAATCTTTTACTTGGATTCTTTTCCCTTTTTTTTTTTTTAATAAATTGTAATTTGTAGTTAACCGAAGTTACAAGATTTTATTGCCAACTTCACTGTATGCTCTGCACTAATAGTTGCTAAAGTCAATTGTATGCAAACATTTTACAAAATGCTGAATTCAGCCTTGCATATATTGAGATGTCTTGCCCTTTTCTGTTTTATATATTATTTAACTGAACCTCTTTGACCAAATAAGATATTTAAAGATTTCACCTTGGACTTTGACTTCACTGTTTGTGTGTGTAGCCGTGGTATCAGTGGACGGGCATCCAGTCAAGCTACAACTCTGTGACACAGCCGGGCAGGTCAGTGACCTCATCACAAATACACAACACACACTCACACACAATACGCACACAGAGGGGAAGAGTGAGCAGCAGCATTTCCTGTTTTTGTTTTATTTGTGTTTGAAACAATACCTCTGACCATGTGATGAAGATTAAAACCTTATTTCTCTCTTTCTTTATTTAAAAAGAGAAGTATACTCAAACACAAATTGTATTTTTGTGAGTGGCATTATTGTTTTTGTTTTCATAATTGACAGTGTAGAGCTAGACAGGAAACGTGGGAAGACAAAAGAGGTGGTGTGACATGCAACAAAGACCACCCCCAACAATTAGTCCACCCTACAAGTTTTAATTGAAAACTTTTCTCAAACTTAACAAATATCTTGTTTTTTCTATCATGGCAATTCAGAGATGTTGCTGCAGTTTTCTTATAAAAAGGTTTGGCTGCTTTATCCAAATCTATTTTTAAATGACAATGTAGTTAGACCGACATGGTGAGCATGGAGATAATAGGCACACAGATTAAGTTAAGTCTTAAACTAAATATGCTAAAACGTTTAAACATCTCAGTTGGATTTGATGTCTTTGTTGGTGAGCTCAAACTGTCCCGCAGGTCATTCCTGGGAAAAATGATGTCGCACACAGGAAGTGATGCATTTTTCATCTGCATATGGAAGAGCGTTAGCTGTTCCCTGAAATAAAAGCAATAATTGAGCTTCAACTAATTAAACTTTAAGTTATTGTGAACTACACTGGAGAGGTTAATCCATTAATCAATTAGTAATTTCTTCAAGAAAACAAACTCAAACCTCTCTGATTCAAGTTTCTTAAATGCGATATTTTCAGTTTTCTTTACTCCTTTATGACTGCAACTAATAATTGAGCTGTGGACAAATATTTCAAAGACATTTCAGGACGTTTCTTTGGCTTTGAGAATCACTGAAAGCCATGTTTCTCTATTTTGTTTCATTTTACAGACCAAACAACTTGTCGATTGATCGAGAAATTAATGATAATGAAAAAAAATCATAGTTGTATTCCTAATGTTGACCATGTAACAATTTAAGTTTATCTGTTAAAACAAACAAAGTGTGTTTTCAGATGTGATGGCAGCATGAATGGGAGGATCACAGGCAGAGGAAGGATAGACTCAGAGATAACACGTCAGGGAGGAAAAGCTCAACATATCCTCGTAGTTTATCATCTGTCATAAAGAACAGACACTGAGTAGCACCAGACATTGTTTTGGAAAGACGTTGTAGATTTCTTTCTTATCCTGTACCATACTCTGTTTTTTGTCCAAATACTCCTCAAGTCTCTTCTCTGCTGCGTTTGTCAAATCTCTTCATCCTCAAAACGTATCTCTCTCTTTATCTTGATTCCTCCCTCCAGGATGAGTTTGATAAGCTGCGTCCTCTGTGCTACACCAGTGCAGATGTGTTCCTGCTGTGCTTCAGCGTCGTCAGTCCCGCCTCCTTCCAGAACATTCCGGAGAAATGGATCTCGGAGATCCGGAGACATGCACCCTTTGTACCCATCGTCCTCGTTGGGACGCAGTGTGACCTCCGAGAAGATGTCAAGGTGGAATATTTACTGACGTAGAGAGAACGTAAAGAAGTTGCAATATGCAAGATAAAAGTGATGCCTTTATTCTGACAGAGTTCAAACCACTAGCGTTGAAAATTCTGAATCACAATTTGACCCATTTGACACATGTGTTTTACAGTCCTTTTCACAACAGACATTTTTGATTGCCATTAGAAAAAAAGCACACGTGTTATTGATCACATTAACAATGAATCTTGTTCTGTTGAAGTCTCCTTGTAAGACACGACAGTGTGACAGAGCAGCCATATTTAAATAGCACCTTAAACACAATAATTGTGTTTAGAAATATATAATGTTGCTAAAGTGATAATTCAGATGTTTTGAAGTGGGGATGTATGAGGTTGCTCTTTTTCTACATTGACAAAAACAGTAATTTTACATCGCAGTTTGCACTAGTTGTTGGTCTACTGCTACCTTGACTGTATTATTTTTAATGTTATGTGACTTTGTTGTTTTAAAAATACAAATTCAGATTCATGAAAGTCACACACTAGAAACAGAAAAGTGTCAATGTTATGCCAGTCCTTCGATCCTAAACCCTGTTTCTATGTGTTTTTGAATGATCACTGATTGAAGAAGAACATTGCAAGTCTCTTCTTCCTCTTTAACAAATAAGAAGATACAAGCTCTACAGACGCATGGTAACATTGAGTTTCCTCTTCTCTTAGGTTCTCATTGACCTGGCTAAGTACCGGGAGCGACCTGTGGACCCAGCAGACGCCCAGGATTGTGCCATGGATATCGGAGCTGTGGCCTACATGGAGTGCTCGTCCCTGACCCAGAAGAACTTAAAAGAAGTGTTTGACACAGCCATACTGGCCAGCCTGCAGAACTGCAGCTCCAACAAAAAGCATCCCAGAGGGAAGCAGAAACGACGGAAAAAGCAAAGGCAGACACCGGACAAGATGAAGAGTCTGTCCAAGTCCTGGTGGAAAAGGTACTGCTGTGTGGCCTAGACCGACGTGTGAAGATTCTCTGTTACTGACTTATTCTGGTCTGGATTCAACTTGAGTCGCTCTCTGTTTGGGTTTCTCTCTTTTCGAGCCTGACGTGGAGAAGGACCTCGACTTGACTGTGACTGGGAACCAAAGTAAGACTGGCAAGGATCGTAAATGTTTTACTTTTTCTTTTTATTCCAAGAGGGGTTTCAGTCTTCTTGTCGATGAGATTAAGTACTGAGTTCTAACAACATTTGCTATAAAATATAAGCAGTACCGCAGTGTCCTTTTTCCAACTCTTCCGGAATTGAATCGCCATCAACTGGGACTAACAGGATATCGCTCTATGTCATGGTGGATGTGATAATGTTCCTTAACATTTGACCAGTCCAGAAAGTCTTGTCTATGTTTAACACTTACAATGTAAGCGTGTTTAGTCTGGTGTTCCCAACCTAGTATGCATTTTGGTCGCTTGTGAACTGAGCTTGACTTACTGAAACTGCTTCCGAACTTCCTTTTTTTATCTTGTCTCCAACACTCATGATTAGAAAGAACTGCCGTCCTGATAAAGAGCGTCTCTCAGACAAAAAATTGTTGTTTATTAAGGCTGACCGTTCCTATTCCATTACTAATTATTAAGGTGTTTTTCATGCTAAAAGACCTCTTTGCAACAAACAGATCTTTCGGCTCTTTTCTGGTGTGGCCTAAAAACCTAATCTGAGACATAGTTCATCTTTTATTTTGGTCTCGATTTGAACTATTTGTAGGATAAGTCTGGCTTGGTTTTGAGTTTGTTTCTCACTATGGGCAATAAAACAACCAGAACACTCATTCTTTTTGCTGAAGCCTAGGTTTAGGCTCATATCGTATCTTTATAGAAAAATAATAATATATCTTCTCCTTCAGGCGAAAAAATATCAGAACATCCATGTGATAAAACCCTAGCATTGTTCTGTTACTGCAAGTCGTATGTTTATCTCGAAGGCACAACATTGCATGTTTGTCAGGTTTCAAATATTGGAGGTCTTTCTCTATACAGACCTATCCTTCAATATTACTGAACAGCTCGGAAAGACATAGTAATCAATGGCTTCAGATATGTGTACTGCTTGTGGGGTGTTTGATTTATATTTGCACACACTGGCACAGCTTTACTGTAAGTGTGAGCACTCAACAGAATTAGATCAACTCAGCGCCCTTTGCATGTGTTTACATTTACCAAATGGGTTCAGATGTTTGTTCATGTGGGTTTGCCGAAAAGATGAATTTTGTATTTTTGCTTTTCAATGCAGTTGTGTATCTAAAAGACTGTGAAGTTTTAATTATGTACATATTCAGTGAAATATTTTCTTTAAACTTAATTTTCATTAGTCAGGCTTGTTGATCTGTGTTTGTTCCCTTTACCCAAAGTATGCTTTATTATTAACCATTGGTCATTTTGGTAACTCTGCATCTCCTTATGCCTGGTTAGTTTTGCAGCATCTCCTCTCTCCAAAGAAAAGGACACACATTGTAAAGCAGAAAAAAAAGGCATAATATGTTGATGTCAACGTTCAGCTGCCACACCTTCCTTTGTACATTGTAGTTACTAAAGCAGAACAAAACCCAATTATTTACAACTACTTCTCTACAGTGCCTTCATCTGAATGGCTCTTTGTATCACTGCAGCAGAAAGAAAAAGGGTGCAACCAGGTCGCAGTCTGTGATGGCCTCAAAGAAAACCGGACAGTTTTTTGTCAACATCATCATTCATATTGATTAGACATAAAAACAAAACAACACATTTACACTCTAGCATTCTTAGCATTAGGACAATCTAAATCATGGCCTTAACCACTGTCTAAATCCAACTTTAACCTTTCTCTCTAACCCAAAGATTATAAATTGGGTAAGGAGTGCAGGGTTAACATCTGCATAGTGTTAACTGTTAATATGTGTTCATCTCAACAATATTCATTATGACCCTAAAAAGCTCACCAAAACTCTGCTCTGGAGCAGTTTAAGTCAAGTGTATGATGAAAAGCCTATTAAATGATGTGAAAATTAAGAAATGTCTTCATCAATGTAAGAGAAGCAGAATAGCATTAGCTTTTTCTAGAGTGTAGTGTGAAATGGAGTGAGCTGTGAAGTGCTTTTAAATGTAATTGCACTGTGAAGAAATGTCTTAAAACTTACAAACAAAACGTTTGCCATGTTTCAAGTGTTACAAGACAGCTAGAACATCTACAATCATAGCAGACAATATGCATGACTCTATTGACTAAAAGGTTTCAGTTTCTGTCTCCCAACAGACTCTTCTGCAGAGAAACTCAGTGTGTGACCCTAACTGACCCTAAGGTTGCTCTACTAATTGGCTACAACCTGTAAACCAATGCATAGAGAGAGTTGAGAACTTATTCTAAAATGTATTTGAACTCATAATGTTGATGAGAGGCCTGAGTGCAAAACGTTGAAGAAGTGTGTTTCCTGAAGCTGTTTGGTAACTTTCTGCTGACGATTTTACAACTGTGGATGAATGGGTTCACTGTGTCCCGATGTTTTACTCATGATAGCAAATGCATTGTTTCTTGCTTGGGAAAAACGTCATAATAAGTTGCTTGTCTTGCTGTTTGGGTGCAGGCTTGGTTGATGGTGGATTTAAGTGGGGTAAAGGTCAGACAGACCCTTATGATAGCTGGCATTTCCTCTAGCAGGTCTCATCCGTTTTACCTTCTCATACAGTATACTCTATGGAGAGTACAGAACGTTTCATATCAAGGTGTTTGTTTGCATGCATGTGGTTCAAGCCTGCCTTTATTTTGAGACAAGTATTTGTTTGATTACTCCTGCTTGAATACATTAAAACTGAAAAATTATGAAAACGAAATATACTATAAATACTTTAAAGTGCGTTCATGCTGTCAACTGGCCACAAATGATAATGTTATGTACCAAAATGTGAATAGTAACATGAGTTGAGAAGAGTCATCATTTCCCTCACTGATAGCTACTGGTTGAACCACACAAAGTCACACTAGTAGCAAAACAAAGTATGCTGATAAGAAGGTCTGCATTTCAATGTTCGAATCAAACATTTTATTTTTGAAGTCTTTGCTTGCGTGTTTTATTCATTTGAATGTTTTACCTGCTTTCAGGAGCCAGAATAGGCTAAAAGCAAAGTATACCCTGTATGACAGATGAATGGCTTTGTAATGTTGAACAGATAGGTCTCTGAAAGTGAACTAAAGTGTTAAAAGAGAGTCAGAAAAGAGACAGGAAGGTGACTGGATAGGAGTTATGTGTTGGTTCTGGGGTTTGGTTGAAGGACAGACAGAAATGTGAATGCTCTGTGTTTGGGACGGATGCAAAGTCTGTAAAATATAGGTATGGCTGCAATGATTTCCGTTTTTTGTGATACAAAAGGGTGTAGAAATCTACCAATAAAATACTAATTAAATTGTTGCTTTACGTGACTGACCTGGGATTACCGTAACTGCATTCGTTTTTCTCAACACTGCCGTTCCCACACAAGTCTTAATTGTACAACAATATCCCATAAAGTCCAGTGAGGTAAAACAAAAAGCAGACCGCCTGGGGAAACAGACAGAAAGGTTCATTCTTGAGATTTCAGGGTTTTATTGAGGTTACCCCCTGAAGCACACCTGAGCTCACTCACATGAGACACCAGGAGCTTCCCTCAGCCTGTGTGAAACATCCTTTCTCCTGCATGTAAAAACATTGTAACAGAGACATTTAAAAACAGAAAGCATGCTGCTGCGATCTGCTGACACTGAATTCTCTGTGTCACCAAGGACGTCAGTCAGAGAAAGAAATGTTTGTACAGAAGTTTTATACCCTGAGAAATAAAGAATATTTGATATAATACATGCTGTGTTTTGTTGGTTTTGAGGCTGTGTGCTCAGTGGCGGGACTGGGGAATGTGTGTGTGTTTAAATATAACTCCCTGTGACAGCCCACAGGCTGTAAAAGAGAATATGTATTTTATTTCGTTTTTGGGGAATACATTTGTACAGAGTCTATATCATTTGTGCACATTGTACTGTTTCCTCATCAACAGAGTTTTACAAATTATACCTGAAAGAGAGTCAAGTAATGGTCAGGATGGTAGGTATCTGGATGGTAGGCTGCAAATCACAACTAATTACTTTGCAGATTATTTTAGATCAATCAATCAATCAATACAAAATGTCTGAAAAAAGGGGTTAAAAAGTCCATCCTAGTTTCTCAATCTTCAAGGTGATTTTTTCTTATTCTGTCAGTCTAAAATCAACAAGTTTTTTTGTTGTTTTTTTTAAACATTTTTTGTATTGAGTCAGGCACAGTGAGTTTACATGTATACAGTCAGGTTGGTTACCTTTCTCTCTTTTTTTCTTTTCTTTTTTTCCCCCCTTTCCCCCCTCCCCTCCCGGTCCTAGCTAGTAAAGTAAATAACTAAATAAATAGATACATATAAAGGTACAAATAGAGTAATGTAAAGGATAACATTTAAAGAAAGTTAATGGGTAAGGAAATACAAAATAATAACAATAATACATGTACCCATCTACTCGCTTATGTGTACCCATATACACACATACACATACATACAACAACAACAACAAACAAAACAAAAAACAAACATATGTTCGTATTTCCCCCCCCTTTCTTCTTAATGTAGTGTCTTAAGTTCAGCTATGTAGGCTATCATGGAGCCCCATACAGATTCAAATAGTTTTGAAGAGCCCCTCTTAGAGGTTATATTTAATCTTCTCCAAGTTTAGGTACATCATTAGATCTTTAAGCCAACTAAAATCAACAAGTTTTGCATGATATTAAACAGAGAAAAGCAGGAAATCTCCATATTTAAGAGGCTGAAAACAGCATTTTCTGCCATGTTTGCATGAAAATTAACTTAAATGTCAAAACGGTAATCATTATTTTCATTGCAGCTCTAAGTTA
The DNA here is from genome assembly GCA_943591055.1 of Gobionotothen gibberifrons. Taxonomy (NCBI): domain Eukaryota; kingdom Metazoa; phylum Chordata; class Actinopteri; order Perciformes; family Nototheniidae; genus Gobionotothen; species Gobionotothen gibberifrons. Next base: position 62,872 of record CALSBZ010046709.1, read on the forward strand.
AACACACATAAAACAGGCCCTCAACTACATTTTTAAGACAACACATGCTTCTTGTTGTTTTTTGGGCACCAAATTGAACATGTTTTTTAATGATGTTGTGGCTACAGTAATGTTTTGGAATTTAACTTTGAACTTTGTGATAACAGAATGCAACAACCATGCTGCGCTCAGCTGATGCACATCAGAGGGAGGGGATAAGATGTGAGCCATGTTTGGGTTTATGCACACACACACACACACACACACACACACACACACACAC
>CALSBZ010046709.1:72042-90028 GCA_943591055.1 Gobionotothen gibberifrons
TCTGTGCACAAACTTATCTCGTGCCCTCATTGGTCATGTGCGCGTTCGTGTGTGTTGGAGGAGGGGCTCTGTAACGGCCCCTACACACGGCCGCTGGCGTTATCGCTTGCCGGCGGGCATGTCTGAAGCTCGACCAACAACCAATCACATGAATCTCCCGCCCCTGACACACAAGCACGCGGTTTGATTGGCTAGAGCTTGTACTGGCTTATGATTCGATTGGCTGGCGCCTCCATCGAGGCGTCAAAAGTAGAACATTGCTCTACTTTTGCAGCGAGCATCGCGGGAGAAACTACGCGTCGCTCCCAGAATGCAGTTCGGCGACTCGTGACGTCACCCCATTCAAAGTGAATGGGCAGAAGCGCTGAAGCGTCAACGTCCGTGTGTAGGGGCCGGAGGAAGGAAGGAAGTCTGAAGGAAGAGGCAGATTCGGCTGCGTACTTTCAGATTCTAGCGCGCTCGAGCTGGTTTCTCCATTCTTACCTTCCCTAACTTTAAGTGAAGTACTTGAGTATATCTACTTGGTTACTTATCAGTGCAACACATTGCTTGTGTCTAAAACAGAAACCTTTGCATGCGAGACAGAGCAAAAAACCCTTAAAAAGCATTTAAATTATATTGTTAGGCATTTGAAGACTAAAGATCAGTAACCATTACATTTTGACATCAAAGTGATAGCTCTTTTTAAACCGGATACTGCATTCATGGTGACTTGAATATTGTCTGACTGGCAGAGGAAAGTTATATCAAAATAAAAGACTCATCTAAAAACCCTGATTGAAGAAAAACACAGGAACACATTTATGATTATTTATAAAAATGTATTTGTATGTACTTACATACTGGTGTCAAAAGAGTATGCACCAAAAATGTCACATTGACTCACAATTACAAAGAAAAAGCTTTTTTCTTCTTCAATTACAAGTATTGAAAAAACTATTTACAGAAAAAGGGGGAATGGTGACAAGAAAGTACACTAGAGACAAACTTATAGTCACACGGTGCGGTTTAAATGACGATTCTGCAAATAAAGACGAGAGAAATATTCTGAACAGTTACGCTGTCTCGGTGCTCTGAGCTTCAGACTGTATTTCCACTCAAAAGTAATCTTGTGCATCCTCTCATCAGTACAGCGTTTTCAGAGTGTGCTGGAAAGAAAATAAACTTCCTATAACTGTTACATCAAAATAGAAAAAGAAAAATAACAACAAACATTTGAGTGGAAATACTTTTTTTTACTAAAACACATAGTGGACAGACGGTGAGAGGGAATGTGGTGGAGAAGGGCTTCAATCACCACCTGTCTCTGGATGGACACACAGAAAAGGCTTTACGTCTCTTTGTGCTGCCATCAGATCTTACAGAAGAAAAGTACACTAGTTCAAGAAACCCTGGCATCTTATATTTGTCTGGATATTTACAGAATCTAATCAAAACCAGAAACAAAGCAGGAATGGAAATAAAGGCCAGATAACGGGGACGTGTTGTTTTTGATTGGGCTGTTATGGAACCGAAGGGGCTAGTTCCCCGAATCCTTCAGTCCCTTAAACAGGGAACATTCGGCGGCACATTCACTGGACAAGCATGCGCACTATCGCTGCTCCTGGAGTCTTTAAATTGGGGCTACAAAAGACAATAATATTCCCTTTCAATCACTTTCACTACCGTAACCTTTACACGTCTATCTGAAGCCATTTCGGGTCCCTTCAGTTCGTTTGAGGATGTGAAATGGTGCCTATAAAAAAGGGATTTAATGGCACTTTGAGATACAATGAATGCCTTGTAATTTGGGCACAACACAGAGCATTGTGCAATTCCATATTGGGAAAGTAGCGTGCATGTTTCATTTTGCAAAACGGCAATGAGAAATGTGTGTCTTACTGTAATATGTCAAAAGCGATCATACACAGGCCACTAGGAGAGCTATCCTCAAACTTCCACTGCAACAAAACTGTGAAACTGCCATGTGGGGAAATATGTTCACAACAGAGGGCAGTGATGTCTGCAGAGGAGATAAGACGTCTCTTAATGTTTAGAAATACACATAGATGTCTAGAGACTGGATCATTCGGCATCTAATTACAAATACTTGGAAAATAAGGAACTATTCAGCATGTATGACTCCTCTGAATTTAAGAAGTCTTTACAGCGACACCAACAAAAAGAAATAACTGAAAGAGCGTTAAAGTGAGATAAACTGAGAATAAAAAACTATACCGATGATCTCAGTTCAGCCGATCTTTGAACATACGTATAGTCATTTAAATTCGTTTTGAAGGGGGATGTTTGTGCGGCAGGGATCAACTGTAGAGCAGAGTTTGCTTCTGGGGAGCCGGGACCAGCTGCTGCCTCTGGCTCCGTTTCTCTCTGCCTTTATTCACTTTTGGCCTTTTTGCTGTCGTTGCCGTTCTTCTCGTCCTCGAGCTTCCTCTTCTTCTTGTCGTCCGGCTGAGCGGTGGCCGGGTGAGGCCGGAGGGTGATGATGATGCAGGTCATGTTGTCACATCCGGCACCGTCTCCAGATGTGTCGGGGGCCAAACAGTAGTCCAACAGCTGTTAGAAAGACATATGGGATTTTAAATGAACGAGGCATGAACATGAGAAAAGAGAGCTACAAAAAAGGTAATTGTGTTGCGGTTAGCTACTTAGTCTACAAGCTACATAGCGCAATAACTGTCTACAGGGAAACATCTAATTACACGACTGATCAAATACTGCTGATATTGGGAGGAGGGGCTGCCGTGTCATTCAGTCTACAATAGTTGTTAGAATATTTTTGAGATGCTTAGCTAATTAGGCTAAACATATAGGTTACATACAATCAGTTTTGGCTTAAGCTTGTTTATAACAGTGTTGTAAGGACTGCGCGGGGGACCCAAGCTCCCATCAGCAAAACCACGTGGGTTTGCTATCCTGGCTCCAAAATGGTGGAATGAGCTCCCCTTTGACATCAGGACAGCAGAAGGCTTACACATCTTCCGGCGCAGACTGAAAACTCATCTCTTTCGACTCCACTTCGAGCGATAGAATTACTAACAAAGAATTACCAACAAAGCACTTATATACTAATAAAGGACTGGCTTATCTAAAGCCAGTTGAGTAGCACTTGAAATGTTTTGGTTCTATGAAACCTGATGTACTTATATGATTCTGTTTTCTTCAAGTTTGTATCTTCTTGGTCAAATGCACTTATTTTAAGTGGCTTTGGATAAAAGCGTCAGCTAAATGCAATGTAATACGCCACCGATGTGAGATGGGTCATCAATGAGCAATATGCATAATTTACTATTATTGATTTGCATCGGTGTCATCTCAGTTAAAATTTAATAAAAATGTTGGATGTAAAAAACTGCAGAAATCTATTTTTTGTTATGTCTGACATGTAATTATAATTCTGTTAACAGAAACTCGGACAAATGTATGTACAAGTGTGTAAGAGGAGCCTCTCACCTCTCCCGCTATGGATGAGAGGGATTTGACTTTGCCGCTCTGGTCTGGTTTGATCCTCTCACTGATGAATTCCACCACCTCCCGACTGTTCAACACATTCCTGCACACAGGCATCAGAAAGGCTTATTAGCAGGGAAATAAAGGATCAAACAATATTATTGTGTATTCAAATCTGGTTTATGATGAATCCTAAATAATAATCAATTACCAGATGCCGTCGCAGGCGATGACCATGAAGTCGTGGTCCCCGTTAAGAGTCAGGACTTTGACGTCTGGCATGCAGGAGATCATCTGCTCGTCTGGAGGCAGAGCCTTGTTCCTCTTATAGAAGTGATCACCTGAGAGGCAGAGTCCAGGGCAGAAGGTTCATCGAAACTCATTCTGCTTACATGAGAAGTTCATCTCAGAGAATCAGAAACATATTTGGTTGCAAATTGACTTCTGAACAGACGAAAGGAATCTAACATTGACTAAGAGAAGCTATGTGTTCAATGCAGATGCAGTCGGCCATACCAATAGCTCTGGAGAGGTTCAGCCCCCCGTTGACCCGCCCATCCATGGTCACTTTCCCGCCAGCGTTTTTGATGCGGGTCAGCTCCAGCTGGTCCTCCGGCTTGTGGTCGTACGACATTTCCACAGCTTTGCCTACAGCGACACAGAACTCTTACATTATTACCAAATTGGTCGTTTAACTGATTGACATTTAGATTTTTCACAAATATCTTATATGGCGCTTCCATCAAAAATAATTAGACCCTGCATGGTTGAGACTCACCGCACTCAGACACCACGCAGCGAGAGTCTCCGGCGTTGGCCACGATCAGCTGTTTTCCTCGGATCAGAGCCACCACAGCTGTGGTGCCGCTGTCAGAGCCGGGCTGCACACACATGAACATGAGAGATGTGATGTTACTGCATGATGCTTTACTCCTCTATACATACAATTAAGGATGCTCCGATCGCCGGAATCAGTATCGGTCGATACCGATCGAGTGGGCGGGGCCTATGGGGATCTTCCATTTAAAGTGATGTTTAAAACTCAGTTAATGGGGCTCATTCACTGGCGCTTCCACAAACAACAACCAACGTAATTATTACATTCAAATGAAGTACATTATTCAAGTTTACATTAACTTTGGATAATGACACGGGAGAAATGAGCGGAAGCGCTCTCTTTTCCTCTCTCTCTCCCCCCCTCTCTCTCCCTCCCTCTTTTCCTCTCTCTCCCTCCCTCCTGACAGCCTGTCAGTATCTCACGCAGCTCACTGATCCAGTAATGAGTGACCCGACAGTGAAGAGTAAATATATTTATAACTAGTTTAGCTTGTTCCAGAGGTAGATAAAATAGAGTGTTAGGTCTAACTCTTAGTGTGTGTTTTGCTCCGCTCACCGGTCGGTCACAGCGGGCGGAGCTGCAGGATTTCTGCTTCACACGCGTTGCATACCGCTATTTTACTGTCATTTTCGGACACCTTAAAAAACTGCCAGACTGGTGAAGCCATTTACAGCCAAGCTATTTAAATAAAAACCACCTACCGCCAACTAAGCCTAATCTTTTAAAAGTCACAAGCAAAGATATCGTGATTTTGATACGACCAATTCCACCAAACATCAGCATATGACAACTTTTTAAAGCTTCAAAGATGGAGGTCAAGGTGCTTTAAAAAGTTGTACAACTCATACGTGGAAAGAGGTCTAAATATTTTTTTGATTTAATGTCAACTTAATCGTTAGAGACAACATCGATTTTAGAAAACGTGATTTCTCCGTACATTCATTCCCAAAACGCTGCATTGCCGTTCCCACTTTAGTGGACTCGGTCACTATCAGCGATAACATTCATTTGCAACAGAGCACATTTACATGTTATTGTTTTCTATGGACACTAGTTTATCCATATTTTAATACAGTGTGCTTATATATCATCAATAATCAACCCGTTATGCACGAGAGCAGACGCTTTCTACCCAAACCCTAAGTATCACTCCGATTCAAGCAAGAACAGATCGACATTAAGCAAGTGTTGTAAATACCGAATGTAGTATTTGTATCAGGTGCACTTGTTTTTCTTAGTTGCATTAGATTAGTTTCTCTTTTGTTCACACCTCCTCTTTCCCGTCCATTCCAGGAAGGCACATTTCCTCCTCCTCATCTTCAGAGTCTTCCTCTCCATCTGTATCCTCCTCTTCTTCCATCTCACTGCTGTCACCATCGTCTTCTTCGCTACCATCCTAATTAAAAGAAAAGATCATATAAATACAATGCTTTCCTCATGTTTACCTCAGAGTGAGGGAGGTTTCTAAACATGACCGTAACTCTGGTGTCTGCTTCACCTCTTCCTCACTGCCCTCCTCCTCTCCGTCAGACTCCTCGCTGTCATCGAAGAACCTGGACTTTGAATCTCCTACAGCCTTGGAGGACGAGCAGGAAGGACCTGCGTCTCCTTCTACCTTTGCGGCCTTTCCCGCCCCATTGGCGCTTCCTGACCCTCCACTGTCGGCTGCTGGAGAGAGGAGAAACCAGGACACGTGTGGTTAATGAGAGGAACGGGGAGAGAGAGGACATTTGATAAGTACGTGGTAAGTTATAAGATAATACTTCAATATTTGAGCAGGCTCACCTTTTCCCATTATCATTGAGTTGACCCACCCCCCCCACACACACACACAACACAACAGACTATCACCCCTTGCTGCTAAATACCAACAAACTATGTGCAATATATATATATATGCCATTAATAACTGTAATATATTCCTGGCTGCTAAATCCTAAGAACTGTTACAGGATGTGTATTTTTTTTAATGATCTAACTTTTTATATCATAACTTAGTACTTTTTTTTTTTAATGCATGTCACATATTTAACATATATAACATTAAGCTGTCTGTGGCTCTTTTTCCTGCTGTAACTACGCACATTTCCCCTCCGTGGGACTAATAAAGGTATTCTGATATGAAAGAATATTTATTTCAATATTTAGGTCGCTCTCTGCTGCACTCTCAATGTGTTATTTTGTGTTATTGTCAATATCATCCTATTGCTGCCATTACTTAAGAGTGCCATTATGTGAATCTGAACTATCCTCCCTTCAATATTATGTTACCCTACGCTCATTCTACGTCTTTTATAGGTAAACCGTGGCATCAATTTCCTGTGACTATTTTATGAGATTCAATTCTCTACTGTGAAGCACTTTGGACTGCAATTCTAGTATGAAAGGTCCTATACGATTGAAGCTTATTTTTATTATTTATCTAAGCTTCAAACCACACCATTAAAAACATAAAAATCATTGTGTCATCTTTTGAATACAAAATGTGCATGACTACATGAATCCCAGCTGTTACCTGCACCACTGGCCTCCCCTCCTGATCTCCTGGATGCTCGCAGCTTCGATCCACTTGCCGCTCCTTCGCTTTTCTTCCCTTTTACATTGCTCTCCTCCATTTCTCCATTTACTACCTCCTCCTTTCCTTTCCCAGCTTCACTTTTGCTTTCCGAGGCCTCGGGGTTGGAGCTGGCTGCTTTCTTAGCAGCAGCACTAAGAACAAAACACGAAGAGGGAAACATTAGTTTTTTTAACATCCAAATTACGAAAGCCAACTGTCCTTATAAGAAAGATACAAAGTGTTACAATACCTGATGGCAGCTGCATGCTTGACAGCATTGAGGTTCTGGCCATAGCGTACCAGCAGCTCCTCTATAGTCATGGTGGCCTCCTCATGGAGCAAAGCAGCCTCCTCCGTTTCCACTGAGAGGGGAGCAGAAACATGGAAACAATCAGATAACATTTTACATATTTTCTCTCATGTATTAGCAGTGTAGGTGCATGCATTTCAGGATGTTTTACACATGCTGTATTCTCATGATCATTCTTAATTAATGCATTTTGCTGGATGTTAATACTCTACAATCCTGCATTTCTATTGTTATTATGTTCCTTACAACTCTCATAGTCATCAAACACAAGTTTCAGTGTCAGCAGTGTACTCACAATCGTCCTCCGGGGACACCTTGACCACAGGCGGCTCCTCTGTGGGCCGCCCAGCGATCTGGACCAGCTCCTTAATGACATCCTCTGTGGTTATTTTGCCATCGATTAACAAGAAGGCTTCCTCCAGAGCCTGGAAACATCGTGCAGAGATGCATCAGTAAACATGAAGCGACACAGTGTAACGTTGGGTACTACATCGATGAGTCTGTTCAGCGAGTTTTTAATGCGTCAGTACTGAAGAACTACAGTTGACATTTTCTTTTGCAAGTAGCCCTGGTTTGTATCACTTCTCAATTGTAGGCAGGGCTGTGTGTGCACTTCAGTGGTGTGTGTTTTACTTGCAATGTATTGCCTTTTGAATGGGCAATGATCTTTCAAGCATGCGCACTTCCTCAAGAAACATAAAAAAAGATGTAACCATAATTATGGAAAGTCATTAGGCTGTTCTTTGCTACTAGCCAAGAACAGAAAAGGCATGGTCTAATGTTAAAGCCTTGTGAAATGTATCTTTTAGTATAGAAACAAACTGAAACCTCTCAATTCTGTCAACGTTATCCTGTTGTATGGAATATACATATTTTTGAAGGTTGTCTAAATATTAAAAAAGAGAAAAAAAATGTATATTTCTCTACAACTTTAAGTGTGACGCTTTCAAAAGATTACCACTAATCCCAAAAATGTGAACTATGCCACAGTCAAACAGAAGGTCTCCGTTCATTGAGACATCTGAGCTGACAAAATAGTAAAGATCATGCAGCGGCTTCTACGGCTTCTCACCTTTTGCAGTTTGCCATCTTTGTAGGTCTTCTGCTCCTTGATGATTTCAGGAAGGTACTTTGAACAGTACAGCGCCACCTCTTCACCTAAATGGGAACAGCAGGTTATATACACTCTCAGGATAGGTGTGCAAACAGAGGACTCAGAGGTGTGTAAAACCAACAATAAAAGGGGAAACCTCAAAGACACAAGTAGATGTGTTCTGATGCTGTGAAAGATGGTTTCTGGGAGAAACAGTCATTTTTAGAAAGTGTGTGTTGTTCATTAGGATAAGGTAAATATTTGGTCAGAAAATACTGTTTAAATGCACATTGAGAAATGATATAAGAACGTGACAGTATTTGTACAGTGCATATGTGTTTACCTCCATGTCCATCATACACAGAAAACATGGCTGTGTCCTCGTCAAACTCTGGAATACAATTGTGAGAGTCCTACAACACACATGAAACAATGCACATTACATACAACATGACAAATGATCGCAAAGACAATTTCACTTTGGGTAAGAAAATGTGCAGGGCGGCGAGTCACACGGGATAAGACATCATTTTCACTCAATGGACAACTTTTTTTTTTACTTTTCTTAATGTTGGGTTAAGAAAGCTTAAAAAGTCCAAACACACCAAATGTTTAAAATCATGCTAAAACATGTTTACCCTGGTGTGCTGGATAATGAACCAAACTAGATAAAAAATAAGAGGTATGTGGCTAGTTGTGTATTATTAGCATAAGTAACACCCCCTAAACACTATATATGGACAGGGGTTGTGTCGTGTACAAATATTCCAGCACATGCCCAAGAATTGGAGGACTTGGATCTAAAAGAGACTGTGGGAGGAACATCAGCGATATCCAAGTCTTGTTTAATACACTTTAATAAAGTAAACGTGGTTTTCCAGAGCAGTGCTGGTGTTACAAGAAAAAAAGCATTAAAAGAGAAGTATTTAGGCCATTCAGAAGCTTAACATGAGAAATATCATTCTACGAAAGGTTTTATAGACCCTAGCAAGGTTCTTAATTTTTCAATGATTATTTACGAAAGGTCAACAAAAATAAGATGGTTGTAATGACTACTGCTTGTTAACCAGCTTGCCCATCTTGGACATTAAAGTCTATTAAATCAATGTATTTTTAAACGAATTGTTCACATGGTATGTATCTAGGTAGACATTTTATTTTTTTGTAATGCTCTGTTTTATCACCTTGTTTGCTCACTAGAAGTTACCAACAGAAACAAATGCGGTCAGCTTCAGTGAAGTACGTTGTGAAGCGATGTGAATGACATTCTTCTTTATGTTGTTAGGGGTGATAAGAAAAACACCCCGAGAATGACTTATGGATTTCACCCATCACTGTAGCTAATTTAGGAGTGTGACGAACTTTGGAAAGATACCAACAAACATGGAGATGCCGCACATCAATGTATCCCGCCATTGGCAACTCAAATCTAATTTTCAACATGGAGTGTCTTTGATCCGGTCATTATTTTCAGCCTCACCTCCATGGAGACGCGCCAGCCCTGCATGGCAGAGAACCCGTAGCTCAGGGTGCTGTTGCCGCCATCGGCAAAGGTCTTGGTCGTGTTAGGTTGAGACAGATAAGCCCCCATGGTGGTCGATTTCTATGGCTTTACACCTGAAAAGAAGGCAACATAACAACATCACATTTCAGCTTTACATAATAAAGACACATGCAGTGCATTTATCATACTTGAACTAGCTGGCTAGCTAGCTAATGTTAGCAACACCACAACAAAAAGTAGACGCATCAGCTAGCTAGCACTAGCATGCTAACCGGCTAAACTTCCAACCCCAACCTCTCTCCCCCGCCATGCAAGCGGCTGCGCAGCTTCAGACAAAATCAGACACCACGCAGACTGTTAATTTACCTTTTCTGATGGAGCGGGGTCTGCTTATTGAGGGGTCCCAAAGAGAGAGCGCCACATATAAGATTACACGTGTGGGAGCAGAAAGCCGCTATCAACACAGAGCGAGCAAACCGAGAGCTGTGGAGAATGGGAGCGCGCACGCATGTCCATTTCTTTCGAACAAGTGGGCGTGTCCGTTACGTACGTCACACGTCATGACGTGTTTTCAATTAATGAATAGTTTAATATAGGATGGACCTTTATTGATCCCCGTAAGAACATTCAGGTGTTAAGCAGCAACAGAATAATACACACACTGATAGTACACATACTAATATAAACAGGGATAATAAGAATAAAAAGGGGGGGAAACAGAGTAAACATGTAGTAACAGTATGAATATAAGCTATGCCAACCATTTCAACGACATACAAGGTTTTCACAAGAGCGTCTCAGGCCCTGACACACCAAGTATAGTATAAATGGATGCTGTTTTTTTTAAAGACAAAAACGGACTAGACTGGACTAGAATGCTAGACTCCCTACCGCTCCCTACCAGTAGGTGGCGGTAAAACACCACCTCGTTGTTTGCCAACTGCCAAAAAATCCCCATAAGAAGAAGAAAAACACAGACGTCATCGATTCAACATGGCGCGGGAAACACAAGAAAAGACGGGGATGGAGATGGAAGTTGGAGAAGTGAACGAAGAGGCGGAAGATCTCCCTCCGTCGTCTCTTAAACTGTACGAGGCGCAGTTTTTCGGCTTCACCCCGCAGACCTGCTTGTTGCGGGTTTACAGCGCCTTCCACGACTGCCTGTGCGACATATTACCCGTCGTGGAGAAGGTGTGTGTCAGGCAACTCGGAAAAGAATCCCCCGGGCCCGACGAGCAGCTCCGGGCCCGGGAGTGTAGCCGCCGGCTGCAGCAGTTCCTGGAGGACCGGTTCAAGCAGCTGTCGCAGCGGATGGACTCGCTGCTGGTGGTGCGGTGCCTCTCCGTGCCGCCCAATGTGCTGCTGCCCGAGGACCATTCACACAAGAACTACCCCCAACACATACAGGTGGGTGCAGCGGTGTTTACATTAAGATCACTATTATGATCTCAATTCATGCAATGTTGATTCAATTGGAGTATGACAACAGCGTTGTAAAGTAACTAAGGACATTTGCTCAAGTACAGTACTTTGAGAGGCTTGAACTTTACTTGAGTATTTCTACGTTTTGCTACTTTGTTCTTTTACCCCACTACAATTCAGAAGAAAATACATGTAGTTACTTCGCAGACTTAAATTAATGATGTGCAACATAATTAACATTTAAATAAGACTTTAGTTACACCTGGAGTAAATCCACAAGCTACCCTGCAGTATACAACATAATTAAAACTAGCTGCACCTTTTACCAGCTTTGATAAACACATTAATGTATCAATAACTATAATCAAAACGTATGATGTATATTATTCTGAAATGGACAAAACTGCATAATGAGTACTTTTAATTATATTAAAAAAGAGTAAGCTTTTGATTGTAGGACTTTTACTTGTTACAGAGTATTCCTAAACTCTGGTACTTCTACTTTAACAAATATATAACTTGTTTTAGTGTGGTTGTGTGTTTTCTGTTTTGCTGTTTCTTGTCAATGTTTTATTTAGATTATAATGATTTGTGTATATGTATTGGTATATCATTATCAGTTCTCTGCTACCTGAACAAACGATTATCAATGAACTAAATGTAATAGATACTGTTTTTTGTTAAGTATTGAGATCGGCCTACTGATTAAAAGGATGGCTTATGACACATTTTCCATTATAGCCATTTAGGTTTGTTGCTCCAGTTTTTGGGATCATTATTGAGTATTATGTGTTTTTGTTTTTATTACAGCGCAATCATTATCCAATACGTTTTTTTACCAGCCACTCATGATGTCTTCATATTTTGTTGATAAATAGAAGCAATGTTTGCCTGGTTTGACTTTGGTCTGCTACCTCAGGAGGTGGTGAAGCTGGATTCGTCCCTCGCTGACCTCCAGAGGGCATACGAGGCGGAGGTGTGTGCCCGGCAGGCGCTGCAGGCGGAGCTGGACGAGCAGGCGTGGGTGCAGAAGCAGCTGGACGGGATCGTGACGTGGGTCAGAGAGCTGCAGGCGGCTTGGGTGAAGGAAGGTAATGGAAGCTTCCATGAAAGTTTCCGCGCGGTGATGGAGTCGGTAAAGAAGCTGCAGGAGGCCGTCAGGGAGGTCTGCCACAAGGTGCCTCATTGAACTGACCTCAAACCTGTAAAAAGACATTTCTCCACAACTTTTATTGTGTACTCTGTTTTTACTCTTGCTGAACTTTTTGCAATTTTCCCCTCTTAATTATCTCCATTTTCATCTTGTCCTAATAATAAAAAAAATCAACAGGGAATTAATGCTCCCAAAGTATTGAAACATTGAATACCAGCATAAATAATACGTCTTAGAAAGACGTAATTCCTTCCCTTTGAAAAAAAGACACAATGATGCCAAAACATTTGCTTTAATGCCTTTAACTGTATTATATTAGGGTTGATGTTCATAAAGACTTTGAAAACACACTTCAGCAACTTCAGTTTAGTCTTCATACAGTTTCATGTAAATAAACAAAACAGACTGATGTATTTCTGTATGTTTGCACAAGGGCTTTTTTTTGTTGCATGAATCAACAAATCTGCATTTTAGATCATTTTCAGGTCAATTTGTCTTTTTAACAGAATGTACATTTTATATTTAGAATCTTTTGAAAGTGAGGGATAACCCTTCGTAATCTCGTCCCAGGTACACATATCGGCTCCATTGCATCACATGCACTCTAGGTTCCTTTTTAACTGATGCTGGAAGTGACAGGTGTGAACTGCATACCATGTGCAAAACACATCAGACAAATCTCTTTTAAGCTGTTTGTTTTACATTTAAAAGCCCCATCCTCTCTATTCCAGGGGCAACTTTTACCGATTGTATTTGCATTTTGACACAGTCCAATGTTTATTTCACACCATGATATCTGCCAGTCTTTAGTCCTCCTGATTTCTGGTCTCTAAACCATAGGCTGTATATATATGTGTATATATATATATATATATATATAGCCCTCAAACACCTTTTCATTTCTTTAACTTTATTTGTAACTCTGTGTTGTATTTGTTTATCATTATACTTGATTGCATCAAAGTGTATATGATATTGTGTCCATCCTCTCAAGAGCCACAGTTTTAAGATGCTGTGATGCCCAGCAGAGGGCGCTCTCTGCTTGTTAACATCACTCCAGTCTAATCCAGCTGCACATAAAGTGAAGAGCTAATTGAATCCTTAAATAAACAGTATATGGGTGAACCTCATACATTTGCAAATGAGCATAAGTAGCATTGTATGAACCTGAATTCATTGTGTTGATGGAGACACTGGAGGAACATTAAGTCCATTTATAAATCTGACGGGTTAGTTTCCAATACTAGCTCTTTACTTTAATTTAGTCTCACTGAGGATTTGAGTTAGAATTCAATTAAAATGAGTCTATTGCACACACTGGGACCACACTTTGTGAATAACGTATATGGGGTTTGAATTTACTATATATTCACAATGCAGAGATAGGAAACGATAATAGTTTTGATATGTATCATCTTGTAATTTGTAAAAAATAAATATTTGCTATCAGTTTTTGTTTTCTGTTTTATAAAATTATTCCCCATTTAATATGTGACACTTTTGTCTAATATTAAACCCAAAGTTAACAATATATACCTGGAGAGAAAACATAACAGAAATGCCAGAGTGATACTAAAACGCTGTGACATTTGAACCTTTTGTAAAAGCCTATTTGCAATTTACTGGTTTAAAGAGATTTATAAATGACATGTGTAAAATAAAGAGATACATTTCTTCCATTTAATTCTCTGATGATTTAAACAATTTGGTGTTTGTGGGTTTTTCACAGCTTCATGGATGAGCCACTGGGGGCGCTGGTGTTCATCTATTATGTCCCCTGCAGTGTGTCTCACTTTCAACTCGGCACTTTCTAAACGGCCTGTCCTCCTCCAAAAAACGACCAATAGGTCAATTGTCCAGCAGCTTATTACGACCTATAGTCACGTTTTAAAGTTTAGCACCTCTAGTGGTCGTGTAAGAAACAACAATTTGTGGCATATGGGCTGATGCTCCCGTTGATTGCAAACGCTCCGGAGGGTCGTATATTCACAAATAACCCTCTCTGGAAAATCCTAAATTGTAGGATAGTTTGCCCATTAAAATGATTTTGATTACATTTCTAGCGAGAAGTGTATATTGTACTTTTAGAATCCACGTCCAGTGGATGTGTAGGATCTATAATTTGATAGATATTACGAAGATGATTTTAGGTCTCGTCATGAGAACGTTATTATATTACGTCTTTCCCCACAGCGTCCATGTAAAGTTGGCGTCAACCCTCATGGGGTGAAAACAGTATTTCCGGTCACTGTCAAATTATTTTAAAGTGATATCTGCCGTACTCATCCACTAAAAAACATCAGTTTATCCTTGTTAATTACACAACATTGATTGGTTTAAATTGTGTACAATGCTTTTGTGTTGTTCCCCTTCGTTTCGTAGAAACAAATAGTTTTTTCTGAGTTTAGGATGGCCGAAGACACTACACTATCCACAATCCTCAGCTATCGTTTGGGACTACACTATCCGCTTTGCTTGACAACCCCCGTGATTAGTCCTCAAGCTCTGTGATTGGATGTTGGAGTGGCAGTGCGCCAAGGTTACGCCGAGCGTCAGACAGCTCTTTGAAATGGAATGAAACCACCGCAGACTATCCAAAACTGGATTCGAACGGGTCCACCCCAGAACTACACATGCTGGCTAATTGTGTTGCGCAACCATGTTCGCAACATGTTCTATGGCACGTCTCTACTGGGAATTGTAGTTTTAAAAGACGTTTTCGTATTTCCCATAATTAGAAGTTGCCAGTATTAAACTGTGTACATCCCTGGAGGTTTAGGGGATCGGAAACACATTGGTATTGTCAAATTTAAAACATTTAATTAATAAATTGGTGGAAATAGCTTGTGTCCATAATGGGCAGCATTAATATATACCCACATGACAGCTAAGGTCAGAAGAGCTTTATTTAACAGCTGGTCGTCTTATGTCTATGACCCTCCTGTTGTTAATTGATAAGCCTGAAACATGCACTTGTCAAGGTTCAGAGGCAAATTTGGCAGTAGCCATCGATCATCTTAAGATAAGATATACTTTATTGATCCCAAGTTGGGAAAGGCTTTTGTTACAGCAGCATGTACAGTACAACATGCAATGTATTGTTACTTTGTAATTCTACTCCACTACAATTCAGAGGTTAACCTGGTATTTTTACTACATTTATTTTAGTTACTTTGCAGATTCTGATTAATGATGTGAAATATAAACAACCCTTAAATCAGACTTTAGTTACAACTGAGTACAATTCAGGGAAGGTGATTGTCAAGTGCCAAAATAAACTATGCAATATATTAGACGTTAATTACTTTGTCAGGCTTAATATTTATCTCTAGATACGCCCCAAGTTTTTTTTTTTATTCAAAAGAAGACCTTAACTTAAAGTATTCTTTAATGTTTAAATAAAGCCTTATTAGTTTGTCTGTTTTGCACATCCTCCTGTTAATATCTTTGGACGTCCTGCACTAAACTGTTTTATTGTAGAGATCACTACAGTATCTTCTTGATATTTTCTATTCTATATTTCTATCATTGACCTTCTACTTTCCCCCTATTTTGTATGTAGGCTACTCTTAATATTTAAAATGTGTTATCAAATATAACATATAAAAAAAATATGCAATAACGTGCTTTAACCACTAGGCGGTGCGGGTTAAAAACTGTCAAGTTTACAGTGTTAACACAATCAATCAACAAGTCTTCCAACTCAAACAACCAAATAGGCCGATTGTTCGGGCCCTTATTACGACCAAATATGTCGTTTGTTCAAGCGCTTAATACTTCCTACTGTATAATTACGTTTTAAAGATTTCGCCCTCTAGTGCTCCCGTTGAATGCAAACCTTACAGATGGTCGTTTATTCACAAATAACCCTCTCTGTAAAATCCTAAATCGTAGGATAGTTTGGCCATTAAAACGCTTTTTGATTAGATTTCTAGCGAGAAGTGCAGATTGTACTTTTAGAATCCACGTCCAGTCGATATGTAGGATCTATAGTTTGATAGATATTACGAAGATGATTTGAGGTATGCGGCAGCCTCCATGTAAAGTTACGGGTTGAAAACAGTATTTCCGGTCTCAACGTTTTCATAATAAAACCAATGATCAAATGATTTAACAGTGATATCTGCAGTACTCATCAACTAAAAAACATCAGTTTATCTTCGTTAATTATATGACATTTATTGGTTTAAATTGTGTACAATGCTTTTGTGTATTTCCCATAGGTTTTTCTCTTTCGATTCTGAGAGACACCTTTCTTTTTTCAGAGGTTTTGATAGGCTAAAACATCGATTGTTTTAGCCACAATGCATGTCGGGATATGGTGTTTATATGATATGAAATCGAAAAAAAAATTAATATAATAATAAATAATACTTTATTCCGAGTGTTCTTGCTTTTCTCTTTGGAAGTCATCACATAAAGGCATTGTAATACACGGTTCGGCTGCATTAAATATTACATATCGTAGATATTTATTTATAGAGCCCTGATCAGAAGACCAAAACTGCATACGTGACGTGGATCATAAATATATTAGCAATTAAACAACATCTTCCATTTCTTTTCACACAATACGTCTCCTTGCAGTATCAACACTAATTCGGCTGACTTTTATATTTGATCCAATTGGTAGATAGGCTATATTTACACCATAACGGTGCACAGCTGATAGAAAGGGATTTTTTTGTAGTTTTTAAAGATATTATGTACTACCTTTCCAACTCCTCGTGCAGTTGACTGTTACAGGTTGTTGGAGAAATACTGTTTTCTTCTCTCTTTGGGTTATTTTAATGCACTGATATCATGTGTGGCTCTGAGACTGTACGACCTTGCAGCTGCCTCCTCTAATGATAACAGAAGACAGGTTGTTGTTCTATTCCAAGGAGGCAGGGACTTATTTGTACATTTCAGGTTGTTTGTCCTATTCTGAGGAGACTGTCTCCTCAGAATAGGACAAACAATCTTGTATCACTAGTCGTACTGGATTGCAGTTGCACTGTTTGCAATGCAGTGGCACTAATCTCCTGAGTGTCAGTCTGGACTTTCGATTTTCGCAAAAATCATGTCCCTGGTATCCCCAATCTAACTCTGCTGTGGTCCAAAGTGCCTGTTCCCATGACTCACACAATCTCCCAGACCCGGTGTTCTCATAAACCATGCAGAGATACTTGTCAGCGAACTTTATCTTTTCAGCGCGGGCCACATCTCTACAGCGGGAAATTATGCAAAAATCAAATATCGCAGCACAGGTTTCACCCCGGGTGCAGGTTAAATTGCGCAACCCTGGGACCCACCTTTGTGGGTCCCTTGTCCTCGTCTGTGGACTCCTGTATCTAGAAGGTCTCGGTGTGTCAGGTGCGTCAGTCTGATTTTGTAGAAATACCAGGTTAACCTCTGAATTGTAGTGGAGTAGAACAAAGTAGTATGCTGCTGTAACAAAAACATTTCCCAACTTGGGATCAATAAAGTATATCTTATCTTATCTTAAGATGATCGATGGCTACTGCCATATTTGCAAAATGTGCCTCTGAACCTTGACAAGTGCATGTTTCAGGCTTATCAATGAACAACAGGAGGGGTCACAGACATAAGACCAGCTGTTAAATAAAGCTCTTCTGACCTTAGGTGTCATGTGGGTATATTAATTCACCCATTTATTAAT
>CALSBZ010046709.1:155101-166886 GCA_943591055.1 Gobionotothen gibberifrons
CACACACACACACACACACACACACACACACACACACACGGTCCAACTCAACAAGGACCTCCCTCACTGTTCATGGATTGGATGCTAATATCAGGCTTGACCCTCCTCTTTTGCAGAAAGCACTTTGTGTGTTTTCATTCATATGAGCGGTACATTGAGCTGATGTGTGGGTGGGGTGTGTGTATGAGTACAAGTCAGTTCCCCAGTTTCTCTCACGTCTCCCCCCTCCTCCCTGTATATCCCTGTCCCTTCCCCCTCTCCCTGGCTTCCTGCTCTCCTGTCATTGGGTGCTGTGTGGGGTGATGGTTTCTGTCGGTGATGTCTCCACAGCGTGTACCGGCTTCAGAACTATAGAGGCTTATTTTGACAGCCTTGCAGGACCAATTAGATTAGATAGATAGATATATGGATAGATAGATACATACATACATACATGGATATATAGACACATGGATAGATAGATATATGGATACATAGACAGATAAATATGTCTGGAAAGAACATGTAAAATAATATACTAAGAAGACTGTTCATCATCTCTATGGAAGTAAGCTGAAGTCTCATGGGACACCTAGGAGACGCTGGATGCTGCATGTAGCTGAAACACCTGACACCCTGAAGCTTGGACTGCATTCTGCCAGGAAGTGGAGGAATCAAGCCCATTATGAACAGTTTCCACACTGTCATTCCTTCAGACTTTGTATACTGGACCAGAGCATAGACTTGAGTGCTAACAAGCTACAGAAAAAAAGGATCAACTCTCTGCGTTTTACTGCATGAGGTGAGATGCAACAATCGCATGATAACATACTGTACATGTTCACGAGGGAGGATGTTGTTATGATAATATAGGTGTTCCCACTGTTCATATTTTCTGCTTTTATAGGACTATATTCTTACTATTTCCTGTTTACCACTAGTATAAAAAAGCAGTGCTGCTACTACGATGAAACAGCATCTCTTCCTCTTATTGGTGGATCGAGGCTCCACTGAAGAGCAGGTTGCTCCGGGGTGTCTGCCATGTAGAAGGGTGTATTCCTACAGTGGTCATATGATACAAACATACCACCCTAGTGTAGTGTACTTGTTTAGGTGTGGTTCGGAGATGATGGGAGAGCAGAGACAGAGTGGAGGAAGAAGGAGGATGCAGGGGGAGATGGAACAATTTGATAAACAGAAAAATACTCAAGTTTAAATCAAAAGAACTGGCATGCAAGACTGGATGAAAGATACTGACATGTCTATGCATGTTCTTTTTGCATCAGGATGAACATATGCAATCAATAACATTATATTGAAATACATCCAAGCACAAATGCTTATTCATAGTTGCTTGTTGTCATGATTGTGCAATCTTTACATGTAACACTTTAGGCACAGGCATGAGTTATGAACAGCCTCAAAAAGAACAGGAAAACAAACCTGTAGGAGAGCTCAAAGATTGATAGGCTCGCACATTTAATTAGAAAGTGACTGTTGTTAAATGAACAGGACGCAAACAGGTGTCAAAGTAAAAGAAAATTCAAGTGAAACATTAAGTAGAAAAAAATCAGCAGATACAGATCTAGTGCCTGTGAGGAATATTTTTAGATATACAGACAAAGAAATACAATACAATAAATAAGATGGACATCCAGGAAGCAGATGTTTAAACTATGAATTATCTTGTGACTGCTGCCTTTCAGAGAATTAACAGGCAGTATGCACTCAGCTAAGAGGTGTACGGATCAGCAAGAAACCGGCGGTCATATGATCCCTGGTCAGCCCTCAGTTATTAAAGAGAGAGAGAGAGGAGGAAGAGAGTATGTTGAGCAGGGAATGAGAAAGCAGAACAAGAGGAAACAACAAGAGCAACAGTTTTTCTTGCTGTGTTGTAATGGAGATAAAATAGGCCAGTTGAAGCATTTGGAGGCTTTTACATTATGGTGAGGTGGAGCCCCACTGGATGCATTCATCATAAACCACTCAAAGAAAAGGTAAAACGCGCTTTAATTCTATGTTATATTCTGTAATGTCAACTTGGTGGTGTCAGCACTAATAAAGAAATCAAGAATGTATCAGAGTTTAACGGACTTATTCTGTAGTGTGGGTTGAATCAGTGAGGAGGATGTTAGGATTATAATGTATTCTGACAGAGACTATAGACAGCCTTAGCTTTGACACTATATTGCACAAGCTCATTTTGAAGCAACGCAGTAAGAATGAACAGCTGTTTTGTCAAATCCTATTCTTCAATTCTACATCAGGAACCAGGTTTAAAATTCAAATGGTTTGTTGTTTTTCATTTGGGCGTCGTGGTAGGCCAGTGTGTCACTACACCAGATTTTCATTTCCCATGTATCATGGCCAAAATCACAATTCATGATAACAAGGCTGTTGAGATTTCGGTAGAACATTTAAAAAATGTAAATAAATAATGCAATAACTTTAATTCATCTATAACTTTTTGTATTGAAATTTTGTCTCTTTTTAGACAAATTACATTTAGAAAACAAGTGTAAAAAAGGTGAAGAGTCTAACCATAAATTCACAAAGATTACATTTATTTTCTGCTGGACACAATATTATCATATGTGTACTGCTGTATCAGTACATCCTTAATCTCGAAATAGTTCTTATGTTTAGTAATGTTCTCACAGTATGCTTGTTTTGTGTAAAGAAGAGTGGAGCATATCTGGGAAAAGCAATTGAATTTCGTGTTTGCTGATGCTGAAATTGTTTTAGACATTCTTGTTTTATCTCCTTGCTTAGAGTCAACAGGTTCCAGGGAAGCAACAAAAAACTAAAATCTTGACAGTGTGGCACCAGCTCAACAGAAAACCAGACCAAAGAGTACCACTGCAGGGCTCAGGGATTTGCTTGATTTACTACAATTCTCTTTGCAACATTGACATTGGCAAGACAGTGGGCGGAGTAGAGCCCGCTCACCATGTACTCGCCTCAGAGTCTCCACCGCTGGGGCATCACTCACAGTGAGAGTATGGAGCGGTTAGCCTACAGCCAAGGTAGGTTGGCATGTATTTTTTTATATGAATAACTTCATCAATTATACAACTCCTGTCAAGGTCACCTATTATGCAAAATCCACTTTTTCATGTCTTTTATACATAAACATGTGTCCCCTCTGTGTAAAGAGATTTGCTCACTTGTTGTCCTGATCCATTTATATTAAAAACCTGTCTGAAAATGAGCTGATCAGATTTTGGCCACTTTATGATGTCATAGCGACTTTCTGGCTTGTGTAACCATTAGCCAATCAGCAACCAAGGTAACCCCCCCCCCCCCCATCAATCAGCACTTTTGAAACAGGGCAGAAACAGAGGGGTTTATGGGATGCTAATGGAAGATCTGTTGGGTATTTCGATCAAAACACATCAGATACATTTTTTGTATATATCTGAGACCTATAATATATTGATGAAAAACAGTATAATAGTTTTTCATCAATATGTGTATACATCCATACACATCTCTGGATTTATATCACTACATTGAAACAAAGCATATATCCTCTCTGCTGTTCACTCCTGTCTAATGTATTACAACAAATCACAAATATAACATTTACATAATTAGCACTCTGACACTAACCCCAATAGATAGACAGTAATTTCTCTTATCCATAGGCCTTTTTTTTTTTTTTTTTAAATGAAGAGTGCCTAACATTAAAATAGCATAATATTAGCTAAAGTATGTGCAGTGAAGTCTAATAAAGAGGTTACAAATACAATCAGTAGCATTCTTATTATAGAAAAAAACACAATGTCTTTTTTGTCTGCATGATTAATTGAACCAGCCATTCTATCTTAGCAAAAATAATTGAATACATAGGCCTTCATAAACTAATTACAAGTCTCAATTTCATTTTGCAAAACGCATATCTCCCATCAAATGGCACATTGCTCTGTATGAATGGGTTGTGAATGGGTGAATGATGAGGTGTGGTAACGACTGGATAAAGCGCTAGATAAATACAGTCCATTTACCATTCCAGTCCCCGGTCATAGAGTGTAGACCGGTAGGCTACTTTTAGAGGTGCCTGTTGGCCCCCTGGGCACTGCTGAGATTCCCTTGAGCAAGGCATCGTACTCCCATACCATACTTATAGGCGCTGTAGGCTAGCTGACAACTGCTCTTAGCACTTGAATGGGTACGTCGAAATGTCACTATTCCCAAAATGACACTACTATGTCCTGGAGGTCAATTTTAGGAGGTTATTACAGAAGAGGATTATGGCCACATTTTTCTCAGAATTCTGAGTTCTCAAATTATTATTTTTCTTTTGGTCACGTCCCAATGTTTTTTCTCATGTGGCCCTAATCCTCTTCCGTAGGCAAGAGTTAATATTGGACTTCATTGTTTTTTTTTTTTACTCACGTATCTTAAAATAGCTGTTAGGGCCTCCTTGTCTCCAAGCCTTTGTCCCATCTTCCACCTGAAGGCTGCAGCAGTCCCTTCCACCGGCAGCAGGGGGCGACACGTCCACAACACAGCAGCCTGAAATCATTACGTAGTGCTGCCTTTTGTGTGTGTCTTGTGAGCCTGCTGACACCGCCCCTCCGGAGGGTGCAGCGGGACCGACACACGCCTACTGTCGGTTAGGTCTGCTGGCTGGCTGTAAACAAAACCCTACAGCAGCGCGATGCACGGAATATACCTGTATCCCGGGGAGATAACGGAGCTAACGGTGGTAACCATGTAAACCGCAACCACGGGTTACAGTACTGGAACGTTACGACGCTTGGTGGTTGCCAGAACTGTCAGGGCTTTACTCGGTGGTTTTACAGGTATTTTCTTGTGCAATGGTTGTCATAATGGTCACCCGGTGATTTGTACATCAAAGCTAGCTTGCTAACCGTGAGCTAACCGTACACATCTGGCCGCTAATTTCGCACCACTAGCTATAATAATTCCAGATAAACGTGAACATGGCAGCAGCAGCAGAGCACGACCTGGCTCTGTCTGAGGCGGACAGCAGCAAGGAGAAGGCTCAGGTGTTTGGGATTTTGAGGCTACAAGAGGAGAAAGCTGGTGTTGTTGGGGATAAAGCTAGCAGCACGGTGAGAGGAGGAGGAGACGGGCGATGGCAGGCTCCTATCTTCGCTTTGGCCAGGAAAGCATCCGAGACCATTTCAGGGAGCATTCACGTCCTGCCCAAAGTGTCGGAGCACAGGACGTCTCTGCCCGGGGACTGGGCCGTCCAAGGTAGAGTACAGAGGGGGAAGAAGTACTCAGATCTTGTACTTAAGTAAAAGTAGAAGTATTAGAGTGTAGGAATACTCTTGAGTAAAAGTACAAAGGAATTAGCAACAACATATACTTACCAAAAGTAAAAGGACTCATTATGCAGATTGGTCCATTTCAGAATGATATATTATATGGTTTGATTAGAGTTATTGATCCATTAAAATGGTATCAAGCTGGTAAAGGTGCCGCTAATTTAATAACTTGATTTACTGCATGGTAGCTTGTCCAGGTTTACATAAAGTCTTATTTAAGAGTTGTTAATATGTTGTATATTTGTATGTAGTGAAGTAAAAGTACAAAGAAATACTCAAGTAAAGTACAATTATCTCAAAATTGCACTGAAGTATGGTACTTGAGTTACTTTACACCACTGGTAGAGTATTATCAGCACCCGAGGGTGTGAGGTTAATAATAACAGGTCTGAAGACACCCAGTAAATCATTGTTTAAGGATAATGAAGACAAGTTACTATCTTTATCTTTAACTTATCAGTCCCCCATGAGATGTTCAGACTCATTCAGGCAGCTGATAATAGGATCACAGATAATAGTTTCAGTTAGTGTGAGTAGATGTCTCTGTGTGATAAACCGAGCTGTTGCATCCCAACATATCTAACATTACCTCATCAGTGTGTGTGTGGGGTGTGTGTGTGTCCAATTGATTTTTCGCAGATCAGAGCTGCTCTCATGCTTTGATGGTATAGCCTCCTCTAATAATGTTGGCTGGTTTCTTCCAACACACAATTTATCGGCCTAAAGCATCACATGCTGCACTGATGCAAATAGACTGCACTGTTTTTAATATTTCCTTTGGGGCTATCATCATGCTTGGTGCACTGTGTGCGTATTAAGTGTTGTCTGTATGTTTTGCTGCTTTGCATATACCAAAATGTCCGTTTAAGCAATTAACTTCATCTGTTGATTATCTACTTGTTTGAATAATTAATCTTATTGTCGAAACAATTTTCAACTCAGTCCAAGACCCAAATATATTCATTCCATCATTTGAACACAAAGCATTCAAAATGGAACCACCAAGCGTTTGGTCTTTTTGCTTGACAAGTGAACGACACTAATCAATGGTTAAGCATAATAGCTGCTGGTTTATTTTCTGTTGAGCATCATCTTCTGTCATTTTATCAGAGCTCTGGGCTTTTGTCTCTGTCATTGCGCCTATCAGCCATTGTCTGTCTGTCAGTGGAAGTTTTCACTCCCCACACACTCACTATATTTAGCTTCTTATAGATTTCAGGTCCATCACAGACTTGCATTCTAATTTACTAAAAATCAGCATCATGCATGCCATTGAGTGCAACATGACGTCCTTGTTGATCGTTTTTATATTTTTATTTTAACAAGAACACATGACACTAATTTAGGAGACAGAACATTTTAATCCCCCATAACTCAACAATTGAAACATTAAGACACTTCTGCGTTGTAGCTATTTATTCCTCAGAGTTTGATGTACTCTACAAGTCACATGGTGTTCACAGGCAATCAAAGGGTTTCTTTTTTCCCCTCAGAATCCTCAAGGCTCACCACCAAAGGGCGTCAAGAGTCACGCTGTTCCCAATAAATCCTTGGTTGATTGGTTAGCGTCTCTGCCTCCAGGCCAACCTGATGGGGCAATTAAGCTCTTTTGCATTGCTAGGCAACATCTCTGCACTGTTTCAACTGACATTGTTTTGTTCTGGCGTGTTTGGCTACACATTAACCCACGGGTCCACATGTAGAGCCTTTAGTAACATGTTTCCATAGGAGGGGACAGTCTCAGGCTATGGAGGTTTTATATCATGTAAATGCTGCAAACAAGGCAAATATCTAACAAAGCTATATAAAATGTAGAAGTACTGAATCTCTACATAAATATTTCTAAGCTAATTAATCATTTTCAAGTTTGGATGAGTTATTATAGATAACTTCGATATATTTTTGTATTTACCGATGCAGTTGTATGGTCATTTTAAATATTTGAATGACGATTGTTTTGCACTGTCTATAAACAAACTGCTGTGTTTTTCATGTCAAGGCACCGAAAATAAACTAAACATGGTATTCTTAAGGTTATTAAACACCACAAATACTAAAAACGTATTCGGTATTCATTTCTTACAATCTTGACGGGCGTATTTTAAGCATATTTTAGGTTAAATGTTTGTGTGTGGCTTTTATCGTGCAGCGCTGCGAGACCCCATGGCGATGGAGCGAACCAACCTGCTAAACATGGCCAAGCTGAGCATTAAAGGGCTGATCGAGTCAGCTCTGAGCTTTGGACGGACTCTGGACTCAGACTACCCGCCTCTCCAGCAGTTCTTCGTTGTCATGGAGCACTGCCTCAAACATGGCCTTAGAGGTAAAAGTGGCGTCTCAACTTATTAAAATTGCTGCACAGTTGTGTTTGTGTTTCTCTCACTCATAAAATATAGAATTCCTGTATTTTCATATGCCAGTTTTGTCTGTCTCTCTCTGCAGTGAAGAAGTCCTTTCTGGGCTTTAACAAGTCTCTGTGGGGTCCTCTGGAGCTGGTGGAGAAACTTTGTCCTGAAGCAGCAGAGATCTCCGCCTCTGTACGCGACCTGCCTGGACTTAAGTAAGGAGGACATTGATGTACACACACACACACACACACTTGTGCTCAAACACAACCTAACCTGACATCCTGCTGGAGGAACATGAGCCACAACACAACCGCACACACAGTAACATGAGAATGTGACGTGAGCCAGAGCAGGGAAATACCTGTGATTTACTTTCACTTCACCTTTCCCGCTGCCTGCAGCCTTACTTCTCCTTATCTATTCTTAACATGATATCTCTGTGTAACATCTATGGCAAAAATAGACACATTTTCCGAAGTCATCAGACTCAGTTTTGGTCACCTGTTTAAAAGCAAAATAAGTAATGGGGCAATAGTTTATTTGCATCCAGTGTTGAGCAGATTGTGAAACATTGTTGTTTGTTTTTCAATGTCACTTCCTGCTATGACTATTACACTTATTTTTAAGTCCTAAGATCTGCAGTCTGAGGGGGGACAGTATGGATTATAAGAACACATAGTAGCCTTTAAAGTGCCCAATATGGGTCAAATGTATACTAACTTCATATTCAAGTTGTGTCCTCTAGTCTAGTGGCTTTGTACTCTCATTCATGCTCATGATTCTGACGTCATACTTTGTTAATAATCTATCAGTCCCTACATACCAGAGCTTCCAGACAGGAGACCGAGTGTGTAATATTCAGCAGTCTGATCCAGCAGAAAAAAAGGGAACAGTTGTTTTAGTTGAGGACAGAGTGTGTTTCCTCTAGTGGTGCTGAGTCAGACCAACGGACATGTGGCAGAGCGTTTTTTCAACATGTGCAACAGTGAAAACGTTTTTACGCTTTCTCTGGAATAATGTGATGCATTAAAAACACAGTTTAGGTGGCTGATATGTCACAGAGGCAGAATGAAACATAGTTGTGTATTCAGATAGTAGTATTGTGTTGTAGATCCTGTAACACTTATCACCTCTGTGTTTCTCTGTGTGTTATTTCCAGGACTCCATTAGGCAGGGCCAGAGCTTGGCTGCGTCTCGCTCTCATGCAGAAACGGCTGGCCGACTACCTGCGACTCCTCATCACCAGAAAAGACCTGCTCGGGTACACACACATCATGTTCACATAGCAATAGGGGAATTGCACTTGTTTAGAAAAACATACATTTAAAATTGGTTATATGAAAAGCCTTTTATCAGGCATGGTAAAGTTAACAGGGTTCTTACGGTCATTAAAAACCTGGAAAAGTCATGGAAATTCAAAATGCAAATTCCAGGCCCTGGAAAAGTTATGGAAAACAATATTTTTCCCAACGTTTTGGAAAAGTCATGGAAATGTAACTAAAGTTACATCAAATATATAATTTATATTTTAGCTAATCGCCAAAATAGTAATACTATAATGATAATAAATACTGTATCGTTTAGTAATGAAGCGTAAAATAGCATTTAACTGACGAGGTATTTTGCTGGTGAGAGATTTTAGTTGCTTTAGCGTGTAGAAGCTAGTAAGCCTGCTATTGGATTTGTTTTAGATAGGCACAACATGTTTCATATGCAGACCTTATTTTCCTGTTCCATGTTAAAATAAACCATTTTCAGTGGTACCGCTGAGAGAGAGTATTTTTTTTGGTCATGGAAACTTAGGTAAAGGTCATGGAGAAGTCATGGAAAAGTCATGGAAAATCATTGGTGAAAAAGTGTATGAACCCTGAGTTAATCAAGTTACCATTTTGAGATATCAACAACAGTTCCTGAATCTGTTGTCTGTTTCTCCACAGCGATTTCTATGAGAGCTCAGCGCTGATGCTGGAGGAGGAGGGGGCCGTGATCGTGGGCCTGCTGGTGGGCCTGAACGTCATCGATGCTAACCTGTGTGTCAAAGGCGAGGACCTGGATAGTCAGGTAACAGCTGCTCCAAAACAGTGCTTAGAGCGTTTGAAAAAACACGTTCATATACGACACAGATTTAGACCGAATGTGTCCGATGACGATGCTGGTCACAGCTGGTGTGCTCTCCCTTCTGTCATCTCTATCATTTCATATTTTTTTCTGCTACACCATACTAAGCAAAGAAATGAGAGAGAAGAGATGTCGGTTAACACAAAAGAACGTTATTCCACTTCCTATGCGCACTAGTTAATTGACGTGAAACAGTTTATCTTTAGTGACACAGACAAGATGCAGACAAGATGTGTCTGTTTGCTCACGTTATCTTGGCGTCAGGCAGATAGAAAGCAGACGGCGCTGTGGGTTCATGTTTCTACTCCATGAGCGGAGACTTTGTCCTTAACGCAAACATATTTCTCACTAATGCAAACACCTTGCAGTCACACCTGACTGAACGTGCAACATGATGCAATCAGGAAATGTTTGTTTAGATCCAGTGGTCACATAATGAGTCTACACACAGATTTAAAATTGAATGGCAGCTGTGAATTAGGTCTGATTCAATTCCCGAAGAAAAGTTGATACACAACATGTTTTGAGAATCAGAATCAGAATCAGAATACCTTTATTAGTCCCACGGAGGGGAAATGTGCATAGTTACAGCAGGAAAAAGAGCCACTGACAGCTTAATGTTACATAATGTTAAATATGTGACATGCATTAAAAAAAAGTACTAAGTTATGATATAATACAAAATAAAAAGTTACATAATTTAAAAAAATACACATCCTGTAACAGTTCTTAGGATTTAGAAGCCAGGTATATATTAGTTATTAACGGCATCTATATATATTGCACATCTAGCACATATTGCACATAGGTGGTTGGTATTTAACAGCAGCAAGTTACACAATTTACAAAATACAAAATACACACCTTGTAACAGTTCTAAGGATTTAGCAGCCAGGTATATATTACCCAGTTATTAACGACATTTATATATTGCACATAGTTTGTTGGTATTTAGCAGCAAGGGGTGATATAGTCTGTGTTGTGGTGTATGTATGCTAACCATTATTATGTGTTCCGATGTCCGTGCTGTTTGGTAGTTACATTTATAACTAACACATCATACTTTTTATATGCAAACATATTTGTTGGTGAAATAATTGGTAACTAAAGCTGTCAATAAATATAATAAATAAATACATTTTTCATTTGAGGTTGGGGTGATCGACTTCTCTATGTACTT
The DNA here is from genome assembly GCA_943591055.1 of Gobionotothen gibberifrons. Classification (NCBI taxonomy): domain Eukaryota; kingdom Metazoa; phylum Chordata; class Actinopteri; order Perciformes; family Nototheniidae; genus Gobionotothen; species Gobionotothen gibberifrons. Next base: position 166,027 of record CALSBZ010046709.1, read on the forward strand.
GAAGAATGACATTGATGATTACCGGAGTGAAGAAAGGTATGATAGTTTTGTCTTTTATTTCGGTAGCACTTTACAATAAGACTACCCTTATAAAGGGTTTACGAATAGTTTGTAATTCATTTATTAATTAGGTTGTGAACACTTTATAAATCATTAATAAGCTTTTATAAGACATGAGATAAACAGGGCAACTGTGACCGGTTGCTTGCCAAATAGTGAGCCCACATTTATTTGTACTGCTAAGCCTGATAGTGGCTACTTAGCTTACTTCGTGTTCTTCATCAGCCAGCATCCTTGGTATCTGTTGTTCACTGAATTGATTCTCGCTAAGTAGACAATATAAGGCTTAGTCATCTTGCCAAATAGTGAGCCTGTGTTGATGTATGAAAACTATGTTAGAACTGGGTTATGAATGGTTCTTAATGATTAATAAAGTGTTTACAACCTAATTCATAACCTAATTATAAACCCTTTATGAATCCTTTATAAGGGTAGTCTTATTGTAAAGTGGTACCCTTATTTCGATACATTGGGTCTCTTTAGGACCCCTAAATGTAATGCAGAACTCAGTTTAATGTATGTTTCCCTGGCAACAGGAATAGCCAGTTAGCGTCCATCTTGGATCAGAAGAACTACGTAGAGGAACTGAACCGACAACTCAAGTAAGACATTTCAAATTGTTTTTAAAGCAGATGTGCTTGCAAGAATGTTAGCACTTGTTGAGTTTATGAACTTAGTTACTTTACACCAGTGGCTATAAAGATAGAAAGACTAAGCCTTGAACAGAGGCATGAACATACATTTTCAAAATGCTCAACAGTGCTGCCAAAATTATAAACTGACTGCTCCACAATTAAAAT
>CALSBZ010046709.1:166896-178052 GCA_943591055.1 Gobionotothen gibberifrons
AATTATTCTGTGTTTTTGTTCTTGGTGTTTGTGTGTGTAGTTAGCCATAGCCAAGAACAACATCATCAAACTGCAGGAAGAAAACCAGCAGCTGAGGAGTGAAAACACCCTAATTGTGCTGAAGACACAACAACATTTAGAGGTACACAATCACACATGCACACACACAAATCACATCATTGTCTTAAGACAGATGAGAACTTTCAAATGGTACATCCAGCCTTTAATATTTCAACAATTATTCCCAGAACGCACTACAAATTGATGCATGATACGGCTGACATTGATGTTTTTTATCTAGGTAACCCAGGGCGATGCGTCAGTGGAGAGAGACACGTACAAACAGTCTCGTCAGGGTTTGGATGAGATGTTCAGCGATGCTCAAAGGCAACTGAAGGAGGAGTGTCAGCTCAGACAGGTCAGACTGCGCCTGATTGTGTTCATTTTTTGATTGAGTGTAAAAAAATAGACTTGACAGGTATATGTTTTATTTTTAGGATGTGGAGAACGAGCTGGTCGTCCAGATGTCCATGAAACAGGAAATGGAGCTCGCTATGAAACTTCTGGAGAAAGATATTCATGAAAAGCAGGTCAGCATCTATCCACTACTTACTCTGTCTTCCTTTTTGAATATATTTACAGAGCTTAAAGAAGACAACAGTGTACACGGAAGGACATCATTTAAAATAAGAAAACGTCAAATGTTATTCAGAATGACAATGAATACACAAATAGAATTCAACAAACATGAAAATTCATCAATGGGGTTGGGGGTTCCCAAACTTTGCCATTCCAAGGACCCCCATATAGCATTATCCTCTGGCGGGGACCCCCCTGTTTTTTAAATGATGAGTACATTACAGTATGATGGAAAATATGACAAATTAATCGTACAGCTTAATACATTTTCTTAATATATATATATTTGTATTAATAATTAATAATCAGTTATTCTTCTAAAGAATGTTTGTATTTATATTTTGTTTATCATTCATTACATTGATTGTGTCTTCTGTTATAAACATTCTTAACACAATATTAAACAGTAATATCAGCAGCAAACATATTTTTAAAGTGATTTCTGTCTTTATAATAGTATATCATTTTGAACAGTAATATGAACAATTAACATATATTTTTAGCATTTCTGAAAGCTACTTATGCCTTAATAATAATATATATAATATTCAACCGTAATATTAACAATAAACATATTTATATTCATATATATAAACAACAATATTTGCTCTCATCCAGCTGCAGAGCGAAATATTCACTAGCTCTCACTTTCTCCAAAAGCTGAGCAGATACTCAGTTTCTCTCTCAGTAGCGGCAGCTCGATTCTGATTGGCTTGAAGGGCGGTAAAAGATAAAATAGAATATTAATAAATAAAACATATTAAAAGATTGGCATCAAAGGACACATAGATTGATAGATATGCAGTTATTAATAACATCTAAAAAAAAAATAAAAAATGTAACTTTAAAAAAAATAAAAAATTCCCCTTTCCCTCAAACTTTGCGTGACCCCCCTGCGGTCCCCCGGGGGGTCGGGCCCCCACTTTGAAAAACACTGTTCTCGGAGACATGGGATAATATAGGACTTTGCATATCATGAGAATTGTTAATAATTAGTTTTAATCAATTTGGACACTGACAATTAATGCAAGGGCCGAATCAGGACTTGATTAGATATATAAATGGACTCAATCTGTTAACGTTATGATGACAGGAATGATGTGGTTGCTCTTCAGACATAGTGTCATCACACATGATATTAAAGCCACTCAGCAGCAGCAGCTCATATGGAGCAGTCATACTTTGCCAACTCCTCTGCCAGTCTCTCTCTGGCAGCCTCAGGCCTTTCACCACCAACATGTGAACACTGCTGCATAAAACACCAACAGCTGATATTTGTAACAAAGCTGCCACATACAGTGGTCGCCATGGCTACAGCCTATTTACATCCCTTAAAAACATCATCAGGTGAATCTGACTGTGGAGAAATGTCATTATTTCACAGGATCATAAGGCATGTCATATGTAACATGTATTGTGAGATACAGTGTGTCCTAGATATGCTTCAGCCCTCTAACAGGTAGCTCTATCTGTTTGTCATAAAACATGTCATAGTATAAAATAAAAATCATAAAGAAAGTGATTGTATAGTATTTTATATAAGTTCAGTCAGACAACTCACGTGTTTCTTATGTTTATTATAAGCAGCATAGTTTGAGTTTGGCGTCTAGGCTCGGGCCTCATCACTCCACAGATTTACAAAGAACATTGAGTGATGATTAGATAACTATCCCCCGAGCCTACAGGTGGAAGCTGGGGTGGAGCTGGGGAGGTGGTGGGGTGGAAGCTGGGGTGGTGGGGGCGAGCAGCAGGAACATGAACGTAGCAATAGCAAGTGAACACAGCAGCAGCAGCAGTGGCAGGAAGACCTGGCAGCTTAAATAGAGCGGCATGTTTAGGAGAATGTGATTGGTTGGTTGTAAGAGGGACGAGGTGGGTCACGTGTTAATGTATCATTGGTGCTCGAGTTGACTGCCTGAACTAGCTCGCAGGCTTCGCCCCATATATCGTAAAAAGTCATAATTTAGTATGTTTTACAGCATTTAATGAAAAAGGCATTGTACATTGTCGAAAAATATATATATATAGATAAATGTTATATTAGCATTTTTTTTTAAAACACAAGAAATGTCATTACTCCAAAAACAACGGTACTGTAATTATCATAATTCACAAACTGCCAGTAAAACAATTATTTGAGAGTATAAAGAGATGCATACAAATAATAATATGAAACCCTTTAATGACTGAATGTATAGCGGAAATACAAAAATGACAGTAAAACTAAAACAGTCATGACGAAATCAGAACACCATTGATGTTTTTATTCCTCACCAACAGGACACACTGATCGGACTGAGACATCAGCTGGATGAGGTCAAAGTCATCAATGTGGAGATGTACCAGAAGATGCAGGTACAAAAACACAACCTCTTATCATACACAATGCACATACTGTCATAATTCTAATGACTAATTTATTTATTTGTTAGTCGTCAGATGATGAGATGAAGAAGAAGAATGACGTGATCACTCGTCTGGAGGAGAAGACCAATCAGATCACTGCCACCATGAAGCAGCTGGAGCAAAGGTGAGTGTCCTCAGTCCCTCCTTCGACCCTCAACCTACTCTGCGTTTCAGACCCTTGTTGTACTCTCTATGCCTTACCAAAACATGAACACAATCCCCTCCTAGCAAAGTGAGTTTGACGACCCTTTGAACATCTTTGACTCACGTTGAACAAAAATTATGGAATCATAGAAAAATACTCGTTCTCTGTCCAAAATGTTGTATTTTTTTCTACAATAGATGAGAGTAACACCTACGTCACTTCCGGGCGAACATTTCGGCCCCGCCCACTTTTGGGGGAAACCAACGCTGTCATTTGAATGGCGGGCAATACAAATTCTGAAGTCTTTGCCAATCCGATCAGAAATGTAAGAAAACCGTGGATTTTTGGATCTTCAAAGAGCCCGATTAAGATGACCAGACAGGCAAACAGTTACATTAAATCATTGGAAATCGACAATCGGTCTCGATATATGGGTAAATTAAAATCAGTAGGCGAGGCTGTAATTTCGCCAGCTGTTACTCTCATGAGCGAGGCGGAAAATAATAGTTTTATCATGACAAAAAGCTGCTATGTCGTTTATTGCACCTCAAACATTAAAACAAATCCAGAGTTACATTTTTCTGTACTTCCTCTAAGAACAAAGGACAGTAAAAGAAGAGCTCTGTGGCTTCAGGCTTGATCGCCGTTCAAATGACAGCGTTGTTTTCCCCCAAAAGTGGGCGGGGCCGTAAAGTGACGTAGATGTTACTCTCACCTATAGAAGTCCCTCCCCTTCCGGGGGACCTCCATGGGACCTTATTTCGGAAAAATTATGTATTGAAGTCAATGGAGAGAGAAAAGTTATCTTTCAATCCCGTTTGAATTGTGCCACGAATTACACATATGATGTTTGTCAAAGATAATTTTGCAAGTCAAAAAAATAAAATGGTGTCGTAAAACTGTGAAGTAACACATTTATTTGTGTGAACCGCTCAATGAACTACATCTCTGGTCTTGCACACGTCACCAACACCAAGATGGCCGTCACGTTGGCACATTTCACCGAAAAGTATTAAAAGAGGTGAAAATCACTCCAAGTCTGGGCATGTTGAGAGCTGCACATACACACAAGGGGAGTTAGTCGGTTCCGTAAGAGCCAGCATGCGGGACCGGCTTTACAAGGTTTCAGTGAGTAACACGAGTGTAATGTGTAACGTTAATGACATCACTTACGCGACTCTGGGATTTGTAGTCTTTCTAGTTGCGTATTTTTCATAGTCTTATATTTCAACAGTTTATGACAAACTTTGACTTTGTTGACATGGAAATGACAAACACCATATGTGTAATTCATGGCACAATTCAAACGGGATCGAAAGCTAAGTTTTCTCTCTCCATTGACTTCAATACATAATTTTTCCGAAATAAGGTCCCATGGGGCGGAAGTAGAAGGGCGGGACTTCGCCTCTCTATGGACACCGATCGCCTACTGCTATATTTAACCATATATCGAGCCCGATCGGCGATTTCCAATGATTTAATGTAATTGTTTGCCTGTCTGGCCATCGTAATCGGGCTCTTTGAAGATCCAAAAATCCACGGTTTTCTTAAATTTCTGATCGGATTGGCAAAAACTTCAGAATTTGAATTCAAATGACAGCGTTGTTTTCCCCCAAAAGTGGGCGGAGCCGTCATTTTTGCCCGGAAGTGACGCATGTGTTACTCTCATCTATAGTACTTTACTTTTTATTATTACAAAAACCCCACATATTTCTGCATGGTGTATTTTTAAGTAAACGACAGAGAACTGGGGAAACACATTTTGGGAAATGATTTTAGTCTTTAATCTCTGTTTCAGTGTTGGTCAAAGGAAATTGGATGTATAAGGTATTATTTAATATAGTTTTATACATTTATTTTGATATCTAGACAGGAAGTCCTTATTCAGAAGTAGCATCCATTTTCCTGAAACACTTAAAAGAGCAAAATACCGTAACTATAAAAAATACGTTTGAATCCATTACCATTAACTAAACTGCTCATAAAAAAATGGGAAGAACTGCTAAACTCTTTCCTGAGGGGAGCCTTGCAGTCCATAATGTATTATATCAATCAATGACCCTGCTGATATCTTCATGCCTGCATGTTGTCTTGATCACTGCTGCACTCCAGTCCTTGTACAATGCTCCATATTTCAATATCAGTCATCATGAGACCTGCTGGTCCATTGTTGCGTTCTGATCCCTCCTCATCTCATCGTCAACACGGTCCACCCCGCCCTCCCTCCCCCATTGGTTTAAATCTGTTCCATCCTATTTGTGATTGGTTGTGAATGTTTTTGCTGCCCTAAAGGTCTGTGTTCAGTAGTCTGGTAGTACACAAACCCCGGTTACAGCTTTGTGTTGTGTAGCTAAAAGACAGTTAAACATGTATTGACAGAGCCACTGTTTTTAATATTTGATTAGATAAGTAAAGATACATCCTCCCCTTAGAAAACACTGTGTTATGTACTTTAGAGATCAGGTTTAAATCTCTCATGCTGATAGTATACTTGTGTAAATGTCCCTTCTTTCTGGTCATGTTATATTTATCTATCACTCCACGTTACCTTTCAGTGCTTTTGCTTCCCATCTCTTCTCATTACTCATACGCTTACTGTTGAGGGAAATGTATCCAGACTAAAGAAATCTGATGCAAGTGGCAGCCTGAAATCAGATTTCTGTGTTTAATGTCTTTTATTCAAACGTCCTGCTGTTCTTGTGATGTTAAAAGTCACGTAAAGTGTTCAGTGTAACCGGGGCCACTTAGCATACTGATGTATTGACATCCTTTCTTCCTGCCTTTCCTCCTTCTTTCTTCCCTTCTGTTTGTCTCTTTTAAACCATCCATCCAATCATCTATCTGTTTTGCTCCCTTGAAACCACATTTCCTTTATTTCCTGATTTGATCCGCTGTGCAGTGATATGGATCTGCTAAATCAGACCCGAACGCTTGCTATGTCATTTGTTAATTGTGCCAGCTCAGACACGGAGCACCAGTACAAGCTAGTGAAGGACATCTCCTTCTGAGGACACATGCAGTCACACCATGGCTTATGACTGAATACATAAACACACTTAACTTAAAGGGTTATTCGATCTCTTAGTTAAATCCCGTTCAGACAACTCCGCTGGATTTGTGCTGAATGGATTTCCTCTGCCTGGTTCAGCTGGTCAGAGAACTGTCTGAATATTACTGAATCTGTTGTACTTTAATAGTAACATTTTTAAATAATTGTACACTACTTTATCTATTCACTTACACATGCATACATATGCTACACATTGTTCCTGTCTGCAGTAGTCAGTTTATATGCAGTAACACTGACAGTAAGATAGTTGACAATGAGATGTTATCATAGGGTTGTTGTTGTTGTTCACATTGAGTTACATTGAGTTACAATGAGTATAGTGGGCATAACAACAACACCTAGAGTAAATGTAGTGTTTAGGGACTGTATTAAGGAACTGTACAACATGTAATTGGAGTGGGGAGGAGGTAACATTATTTATTATTTGTTTATTTGTTAAAAATGGCTACACTGTCCCCACAACATCTTGTAATATTTGATTTCTGATAGATTTTTGCCATTAATAACTGAAATTGCTTAAAGAATGTAATGTGGTGTACTCCAATTAAATCCATAACATGTTAATGGTTTAATCAATATTCACATAGCTACCAAATTTGCCAACATTTTTGCTGATGTCTGGGATAAACCACATGACCTCTAGAGAGATAACATTCATTAACGACAGTCACCCCCAAAACGTTTAGGCTGCCATCCACCCAGTACCAACTGGGAGCACACGTGTAATCCTTCCTCCATTTGTCTAAACTCCCTCCTAATCATTTCTGTACAGTCCCTTAATAGCATCCACGTTGGCTCTGCAGAAAAGTTGAGTACTAATGTCATTTTGAGCCATGCTATCTTTTGACCTTATGGCAGTCAGAGTCTAAACAACCTTAGATCATATAACCTAGGAATAGTGTTTCCACGGCGGCCTGCACCTCATCAGAGTCACTCCAGATGTCAGAGAGGAGTTTGCCTGTGCAGCCTCCTGCTTTATTTTTTGCTGCTGTGCATGTGACCTGCTGCTGAGCGCCTGTGAAGACCCTCGCTGCGTCTGAACTCAGCCCCTCACTCACTTCTCTCTCAGTGATTCACATTCAGAAGTGTTCTCTATAGTGAGCAGAACATTTGAGCCAATTCTGAACCATTGTCATTTTGCATCTCCACGTACAGGTGACCTTTCTTTTTTACCCTTTGGACACTAATTAAAAGTCAGGGGGAAATCTATTTCACTCTAGAGCTGCGACAGTTAGAACATCAACAGGAACATATTTGCCAAATCATTTGATAACTGTTTAATCTCAAAGTAATTTTCCATGCAAAAATTGGGGATAAACTGCTTTTAATTATTGGAAATATCTTTGGTTTTGGTCGAACAATATCCGACATCTATAAACAGAACCTTGGAGAAACTGGGATGGATTTGTACTATTTTTGTTATATTAATGAAAACAATAGTTTGATGCAGCTCTAGTGCACTCTATAGTTAAAAGGGATTGATTTTGGACACAGCTGCCTCCTTCTGTCGTTGATTTACTTGGACTGAAAATGGTACGGTTGAGTCAGTTTTGCAGATAAAGCTCAGCAGCTTCAGCTCATGTGATCTGCTCCTGCAGACTAGGCCGACTGTAAAGAATTGTAAACGTTTGATGCTTTTCTCAAGCAGACTTGAATGTTGTTGGGTCTTGTTTTTGCATATTTATTGGCTTTTGTGATAGATGAGGTTCAATCTTCCTATTCTAACTCCATGTTCACAGTACTGTAACTCCTCTCAATTTGTAGACAAAAATAAGCACTTAGTACAGCTGTTGAAAACTCACAACTACTGTCTTTTACCGCAGTGACCAATAAAGTTAGATGTTTTGAAAGTGTTGGGTGTGGTTTGAGTTTCTGGACAGGTTTAGAGTGCTGACACTGGGAAATGTATTGTGTGTTATTAAGTCTTCAATCAACACTAGCTGTTAGTCAGGTTGTTGAGGAATGATCTCACATGGCTCAACAAGATCTAAAACGTCCTTTAAATCCTCATATCCCCAAAACCTTTGTATTCGTCACTGCTCTGTTTCCACCCCCTCATTTCTTCATCTCTGATTGTACTCTGGTGTTGTTACAAAGAAAAGTACAATGCCTGCCATCTTCCAGCCCCACCTCCATTTATCATCATCCCTCCATGTACCCTCTCGTATTCCTCTATTATTTTGTGGCCCCCCCCACTCCATACTCAGCCCCCAGTTTTTTCTCTCCATGGTCCTGAGTTTGTCCCTGGTTATAATGGTGCAGATTACAGGAGGCAGAGAGGCACCGCACCTCGGCCGAGGAGGGGACCAGACGCTTCAAACTGGACTTTGCCAACAAGGCGGACAGCCTGCAGCGGCAGATTGAACACAGAGAGAAGCAGCTGTAAGCAACACCGCTCTACCAACAGACTCATGCACATACATGCACACTGAGGCACATGAGACACAGCATATCAAATACACCATAATCTGTGTAGGATTGTAAACCAAAATGTTGTTGATGAAGCTCCAGTTTTTACATTTATAGCCTTGATTCATGAACCGAGCAGTAATTCACAATTCAAACAATCATATACAATGGATGTAGCTCTCTTCACGACACAGACACAGGTCGGTTCTTTAAAACGGGCGTTTATTTCTTGGAGTTTTCATCTTGTAGCCTCCCCTCTTCCGTTACGCCGTGAGAACTACAACAAACTAATTACATAGCCAAACATATTAGCATATTGTGCTAACGCATATGAATGAAAATAGGAAACATGAAAACATAAAACAAATAGCTCGTTGGCCGCTTGTCGTGAAAGGAGATTCATCTTAAAGTACCTTTTCCGTATAACCTTGTCAAATTAAAACGTTGTCACAGACTTCAGCAGAGCTTCAAATAAAGACGTCAACCCACGTTGAGTTGTCCAGTGTATCAACAAAACACGCAGTACCAGCACATGAACAAACATTAGTTCCTAGGCACAGGAAACAACAAACACTTACGCATATTGGCTTAACATATAAAACAAACTGTATTAAATCATACCATATTTAACGATTATAATATTACATGAAATAACGTATTTATTTATTGAATTTAACTATGAAATTAATTGCGTTGTTCTTTTTAATTAAGGCAACTTTGTTACGTCATTTACAATGGATAATGCGCATTCATATAATCTGTTACTCAGTATGTCCCTTTCTCTGTCATCGCTATACGTGTTTTTGGTGTTGTATGAACATGTTTGCGCTGTTCCTGTAGCCAGCAGCTGGACACGGACCTGAAGATAGAGAGGGAGTGGAGGGTGACGTTACAGAACGATCTGGACCGAGAGAGAGACGCGGTGGCTCAGCTCAGCACCGAGGCGCTGCAGATCAACGGACTGAAGAAGGTAAAGAGACGGGGAAAGAAAGGCATCATGAATGTGTGATCATATATAGTAGGTTTTTTTTCTACGTGTGTGTGACTTCCAGTTTGTAATTTAGAGTTTTTATTGCGATAATTGCAGGAGTTTCATCGCCTCCACGATGAAAACATCCAGCTGAACACCATCTGTGAGGACCAAGAACAAGCTCTCGAGGAGCTGGGATCCAAACTGAGCGAGTATGTGCGCTTTAAAGTGAAAATCTAAAAAGACAGTAAAATGCTCTTACCAAACATGTCATATTTTTAATTACCAATTTAATTTTAAACGTGTATCAAATGTAAGGTATGTGTGTTTTGAGAGTAAAAAGAGATCTTAAAATCATTAGGGCTATGCCAAAGTGTTTGCTAATTCACAACAAATAGCAGATATTTTGTATTCTTCCAAAAAAGAAAGTCAATAGATTTTAGAAAGCCAAACCCTTGATGTAGCCAAGAATGAAACCTTTTTACTAATATTCTTTATATTTTGTGTAAATGTCTATTAATGTATTGTTTTTACCATCAGATCCAAATTAAAGATTGAGGACATCAAAGAAGCCAACAAAGCTCTTCAGGTAAAGTGAATCAAATCAAATCAAATCAAATCAAGTTTTATTTATATAGCACATTTATAAACGATTTTTGATCGAGCCAAAGTGCTGTACATATAATAAAAATAGCCTACAGTAGAGACACTTTACAGCAAATACAATAGCACAGATTGTTCAGAATATCAGTATGAGAAAAACGACACCCTCTGTCCTTAGACCCTCACATCGTACAAGGAAAAACTTCCGCGCAAAACCCACAGTTTTAAAGGGGAAAAAATGGGAGAAACCTCAGGGAGAGCAACATCACTAAGACACGAAGTTAGATAAGATATTAGTAAAAGGGCAGAGATTATTTAAGTATGTTGTGTGCCGTTTTGTAACATGTATAATGCAAAGTTAGGGAGAAACTGACTGTGTTGTTGTTGCAGGGGGGGCAGGTGTGGTTGAAGGACAAGGAGGCCAGCAACTGCAAGCTGTGTGAGAAGGAGTTCTCCATCTCCAGACGAAAGGTCAGTCAAAGAAGAACCAGAATAAAAGTAGAGGTTGAAATCCATTCCTGGTTCAAACTACTCAAGGCCCTTGATGTGTTGGTGAGAAAGTAATTACTCCACGTACTTTTCTATGAACAAATGGCAACTGGTATTTTATATCATATTAATAGGATAATATGTTTTAAAAATCTAAACAAGTCATACTATGGTTTTTCCACAATATTTTAAGAAGTTCATACTATAATACGCCATAAGTTGTTACTGAGAAAAAAGTAAGATTATAGTATACCTGAAAAATATTTTAAAAGTCATGGTATGTCAAACAAATAAGTCATTTCACACACATATCAAAAAAGTCATTGTATAGTTTGTTCGTAAACAATATATATATAAAAGTATAGTTTGCCTTTAAAAATAAGAAAGTCATAAAAAGGAGATAGGATAGTGTTGGAGCCAATTTG
>CALSBZ010046709.1:185151-216516 GCA_943591055.1 Gobionotothen gibberifrons
GGGGGGGGGGGGGGGGGGGGGGGGGGGGGGGGGGGGGGGGCAGAGGAGAGGGTTAGGGAGCAGAAATGGCTGAGCTCGGGTACATAAACAGATATTTACAGAGAGAGAAGGTAAACAAACACAAAACAAGTATTCTAAATAGTGGTCTAAGTACTTTCTCAAAATGAAGATATCTCATTATTAACTGGGCTGTATTAAAGAGGGGAAACCCTATAGCTCTAGATTTTACATGTTGCATTCAGAAAGTAGTTAGGAGCTTTAATGGTAGAGGCTTCCTTGACTAACCTCCTCTATACTATGCTTAATCCCCTCTGCAACAGCAATCTATCTGTAAAATGTAATAAAAGTTCTAAATAAAGTGCCAATAACATTATTTAATATACCCAAATGTTGCTCTAAAAAAAAATAATAGCCCTCAGGTCTTAGACTACCAACACAGTCGGCATATGGCATAGAATACTCACACCACCTTTCATTTATAGATTAGTTCAATGACCTTTCATCCCATTATTAAACATCTCACCATTGTTACAATACATAAACCCAGTAAACCCATCCCAATAACCATATCAATAATTATCACATGACCCACCCAATTCATATTTATCATTGTTTTACCATTATTATTATTCTAGCACACCAACCCATGCTTATCATTCAACCATCACAGTACCCATCCCATTAATACCATAATTACTCTTATATGACCACCCATTAAACACTGCATTCGAAGCCCGTCCCCTTCCCATCCGTCCCACCTGTGCCCTATTCTTTCCTTGTGTTTCCCCAGAGCCTTTTCTGCTATCTCCTTTGAGGCAAACTGCACGAAGGCTTCCCCTGTGCTCCTCCCCTGGTAGTCCACTGGCAGAGTAATCCCATTTGGCACGATGCTCAACCCTTCAACCCAAGCACACATAAATACAGAGGTCGGTAGGGAGACTGATAGATGTATGGAATATATATATAACAAAACCCACTGCATATCTGGAGCTTTCAGGATTAATGTACGTCATGAGGGGACATTTAGTAGTATCTGATAAGACAGCATTAAAAGAAGAGTGAATTTAAACTTGTAAGCTGTCGAGCAGGGGGATGAAACAAATACTGGGTTGTAGTCTGCAGCTATAACATGTAGGGGAATGCAGGTGGAAAACTAGCCTATTGTCCTAAATGCCCTTTAGGAGGCATGACATCAAGGTCATGGAATATGCAGGTAAAATAAACTGTTGACGAAACACAAACAGAGTAACAGCTAGGGCTGCACAATATGTCAATCATTGAAAACGTGTGCAATTCTTTTTTATTGGTGTACTTTATGTATTTATTTTTATACAACAAGCAATTTATTGTATTTTAGCCGAAAACTACAAGAAGAAAATAAATAATGCATATTTTCATATTCTGGTTCATTGTGCAGCCCTGTGTAAGAGGCATACTAATTCCTAATGATGACAGGTTTGTAAACAGTGTATACAAGAACATGACACACAGACATTTTGGCAAAATAATACAACTTTGTAATACAAGTGAAAAGGACACGTAAGAAAAGATAAATGTGTCAATGTGTATGCTTATGTTGTGGTGTAGGGTGGTCAGGAAAGTGGAAAGCAGCGTCAAATTGTAGTTGGCAGTGGTTCGAATTTGTCATGATACCCGTGAGAAGGAGTACGTAAATGTAAAGTTGTACCAGTTTTTTACAAATATATTAAAAAAACATTAAGATGCGATAATGAGATATTATGGCTTTCAGTTCTACCTGGGCCTTTAGACTCTGAACAATGTAAGGAGACATTTTATGCGACACAGGGTTATAGTTATATCAACAAGAGATGAGTGAAATGTTTGCAGAGCCTACATTCATCTGACATTTCTTCTAGTGGTTGTCTCGTTTAAATTGTTGCTCTTTTGCACATTTGAACCCTAGCTGTAGTTCTGCACACTAACACTGTGGTGTAGATAATAATAATCAGTCTGTAGAAACTATCCCTCAGATTGAAATACATTGTGGAATATCAGTACAATGCAAGAACAGTTACAACACTTTAAATTAGGGCTGCTCGATTATGGCAAAAATCATAATCTCGATTATTTGGGTCAATAATTGATATCACGATTATTAAAAACGATTATCCATTTACTTTACTCCATTCATCCATTTATTGGAGAAAAAAAATGTGAACAGTATGTTTTTAACAGTTGATTACCCTGAACTTCAAGTATAATTCAACTGAAAAACCAATACAAAAAAATTTTTATAATAATAATGAAAAAATAATCGTTTTATTTCGATTACGTTCTTTTCGTAATCGTTGCAAGCCATAACCGTAATTGCGATTAAAATACGATTAATTGAGCAGCCCTACTTTAAATGTTCACGTACCTGAGAAGAACTGAACGATCTCCTCCTTGCTGCAGCCGAAGGGAAGGCCTCTGAGTCGCAGCATGCAGCCGCTGCAGCTGTCGTAGTCAGCTGGCCCGCTGCGCTTCAGCACCCAGTCCATCTCACTGCGGTTCGACTTGAACACTGAGTCACACAGATAGAAACACACACGTCTGTTTTAACCAGAAATGCATTGAACTTGAGCCGAGAAAGAAAACGTTATATGCAATGCAAACACCCAGGAAGCCCCATCTGAAATGTCAGCAACAGGGTGAGTTGCACTTTGACCATATGAAGAAGAGATTTATGAGATTACTGATACCAAGACAAAGTCCACAAAGTTGAACTCTTACAGGTCCATTAGTCTGTTATGATCGGTTATATTGCTTACCCTCTATGTATCGGTGTCCCATGTATTTACGGTCCTTGGAGAGAGCAATCTTGAAATCCTCAGACATTTTCAACTCAATAAATGCCTCTCCACTGGGACGGCCTTCTTTAGAGTAGGTAAAGCACACTCCGTTTACTTTCCCAACGATGTCACAGTCTGTAAATGACAATACATTTCCTTAGTACTAAGCCTACACCAAGACATTTCCTGTCATAGCAGAACATGTACAACTGAATCGATCTTATCGGAGCTATTTGGAGCTACAGAAAGTAGAATCCTAAAGTCCATGCTCTGAGATCCTGAACGTTCCCTAATGTGAAATACAAAGCATTTAAGTGAGTAAAAGGTTGTCGCTTTATACTCTTTGACAAAGTCACAAATGAAATGTCACTTACATTTATGCAATTAATATGAAGGAAATAACATAAATATAATACTTTTATTATCTATTATGTTCACTAAAATGGATGAACAACAATTAAAAACATAATCCCAACTTCGACACCAAGCTAAATAGTTGAGTTAATCGAGATATCATTTCAATCTTACCACTAAATAGTTTTACAGCCTCAAGCAGTTAAGATGTGTGTATTCTCACCAGAGAAGAAGCTGGCGACCTCCTCCTGTGTGCAGGACCAGGGGAGTCCTCTGATCCGAACCACATATCCCTCTTCATTCATAGACATCCTCACTGCCAGAGAGCACAACAAAAGTAATGCTTTTATTGAATACAAGTTTGCTTATGCAGTTTTTAAAAGATATATCTAGAACTTTATTGAGTTCATGTTTGCCATGGGTCCTTATTTGAAGTGTCAGCCACTATCAGGGGTAGGGGCAGCTTGTCCATCACAGATGCTGCTGACAGATGTTGTCTATTTTAGTTGTTCAAAATAAGCATATCAAATGTAACTTCCCTACAATAATAATAATCTTGATATATACAATAAGAGCAGTCTGTTACTTTCATGTGTACAAAATAACCCAAGCAGAAGCACCATGAAATATGCATATTATTCATCAACATCCTCAGTGCAATAATAACTTTATGTATGCACACCATCCGCTCAGCAGGAAGCTGAGGTTATAAATAACTCTTTTTTTTAATGTGTGTGACACTAAACAACAGTGGTGTAACTAATCACTTTTACTCAAGTACACCATTTACTTTGTACTTCTACCCCACTACAATTCAGAAGTAAATAGTGTACTTTTACTAAAAATAAATGTATTTAATACCTTTAGTAACTTTCGGTACGTATAATTAGTATATTTTGATACCAATACATTTGCACTTACTTGAAAAACATTTGTAATGCAGGACTTTTACTTTAGTACAATATATAAGTTACTTCTACCACCTCTGCTTAACAATTACCAATAACGAAAACACTGTATCTGGAACCATGAACAGTATTCAATAACAAATGCCCAGTAGGTTATATTTGAATAGTTTAGCATTATAATGCTCTTCACTGCAGCTGTCAACAGTCTAAAACAAGCTAACATTTGTCACTTCCTCTTTCCAACTCTGTTGTCTCAACGTGTTGCTAGCTAACGTAACCAAAGTTCAACTTAACTTACGTTGAGATTTCCAAACATATCCTAACAAGACGTTTAGTAATTATTTGGTAAGATTAGTTGTTTGAAGGCCCCCACAGGACAGTATTTGTCCGCCCGGGTGCTCTAATGATGCTAACGCCTCTTTTCTGTCAGGCTGCTAATGTTAGCAGCTAGCAAGCTACGGCTAACTGTAGGACACTGACAGCGGTCAAACGTACAGGGCACACTAGATCTTCACCCAACGGTCTAACGCTGTCACTGAGCATCAAAATAAACATCCACAGGCACACGTCACTGTGTCAGAAGTGAGTGACAAATGTGTGAAAACGATTAAATTATCTCACAGTCGCCTCTCGTCCCCGGTCTCCTGCCCCTATCCCGAGCCTCAGGCAGGTGTCACTAACGAGCAAACCCGCTCAGGTATGTTCTCGCGAGAGTTGGACAAAGAAAAAAAGGAGATGAAGTTTGAGTCTTTTTTATACTATATATTTAATAATAACAATAGGACGCCATTCAGCTAAATTGATATTTTAGGCATGAATGTGCTCATAACATTAGGAGCATAAATAAATAGAGCAGCGGAAACATAAACATTTACCAGGCCAATAGGCTATAACTTTAAGCTCATTTTTATGTAACTTTTGAATATAACTTTTCCACCTCTGATCAAAATGGCTTTTTTAACACAACGTATTAATTATTTTACTCGTCTTATGACAACTAGATTCTGACACCAGACAAACAGTTTATGCCTGAAGAGGATTAGTGCATTATTAGTCATGCTTCGATGACAGTCTGGAAAACACGTGACGCGGCAAACAAACAATCGGGGCCTAAAGTCCACCGACTGCAGCAGGTCAACTGGGAAACCACATTGTCCTAAAGACGATTTAAGCTGCAAGTCCTTCTCGTATTTAGTGTTATCATAATGGAGATTCCAATATTTACCGTAGATGCTTTTTCTAATCTACCGTTTAGGGGAAATCCCGCTGCAATTTGTCCACTTATGCATGTGAGTAATAATATTTAGGTAAAGTAGTAGGTCTACATTAATGTTATAATGCCATGCATATCGTATACGCTGTTGCAATAGGGTTTATAAGGACGTAAAGACACTTCAACTGGCTGTTTCTAAATTGTGCATTTCTTTTTTGTTCAAGGATCAGACTGCTCCTTGTAACTTTTTGATTATTTGGACTTTATAGAGTTCCAGTTTTAGTAGCACATAATTCATAAAAAAGGTATAAATTAGGCAGCATGACATACATGTGTTTCTTATCAATCCATCCATGATCATGTAGCCTATACCTCAGTGTTTAATTATTGTTACAATTTGTTTGAACAATCACTGTTTTTTTTAACAGGAACTGACAGATGACATGTATCAGAAGATAGCAGCAGAGATGAACCTGTCGGAAACAGTTTTCATCACCAACATCAACCCGTCTGACAATTTTACCACAGGTCAGATAAACATTTTAATACATGTAGGATTTAAGATTTGTTTTATGGATTAAAAGATGCACCAGTCTGGGACAGGTTAGCATTTCATTACAATCATTAACCCATTGTTTAACAACTCATGCATTGTTATTGAGACTGGTTGAATGGGGATGAAGCAATAAAGATGCACATATCTGCCAGTGGCCAATGTAAAAGTGCCTCTACAGTAATCACAGTGTCCATTGTGCACAGTTTTATGGTAATGTACCCATTCCAGCTGGTCTGACATACTGAATACTGTAAAAAATGTGCTAAGGGTGCAACTTTTTAAACTGTGTAGCTGAGAGTACAGTGCATAAAGCAAAGCAGACACAGGACAATGTCACAACACTGTACTTAATTTCAAGCAAACTGTTTCCCTCTTCATACTCTTATAGAAAGTAGCTTTGTAACACTCTGTGGATGGATATGTGTAGACAAAAAGCACCGGTCTGACAATGTGATTAACAGGATCAAGGTTCCGACTGCGATGGTTCACGCCAACGACTGAAGTGAATCTGTGCGGTCATGCAACTCTGGCCTCTGCAGCAGTGCTGTTCAAACATAAGGGTAAGTTACCAAAAAACAAACAAACAAACATGTACAGATAATCAGATTAACTTCCATTTATAACCCTTTTATGTATTTCTCTCTTCGAGAATGTGAATCCCAAACAAACAAACAAACATGTACAGATCATCAGATTAACTTCCATTTATAACCCTTTTATGTATTTCTCTCTTAGAGAATGTGAATCCCAAACTGGTGTTTGAGACGAGGAGTGGAGATCTGGCTGTCACGCAGCGGGGGGAAGGGTACGTGATGGACTTTCCTCTCAACCCACCAATAAAGCAGGTTAGTTAGTAAACTTCAATAATATGTCACTTAATATATCAATAACAGCGATTCCAATTTGTTAAAAGTGAATGACAAAAAGGCACAATAGCAATATGTAAATAGCCTGAAGTACGATAATTGCAAGCCAAATACTTAGAACATCAGCCTTTATAAGTGGTGAATGCTAGAACTGCGTTTTGTTTTTTTTAAACCCAGAATGCAACAAAAACATCCTGAACTAGCTGCTAATTTTCTTCTAAACACCTGTTTTCTCAGGATGCCAATGAGTTCAAAGACATCTTAAAGGTAAGTGAGACGCCTACTCTCTGAGAATATGCTTTACAGTAGACTCCTGCTTCACTGTCTACATTAACTACTCTCTCTGTGCAATATTTGCCAGTGTGATTACATTTCTGTGTATTTTGTGTGTACATTATTTTCTTCTTCCCCTTCAGGCTGCAGTTGGAAACCACCCAATCCAGGATGTTTATCTGTGCCCCATCACTAAGAAACTGTTGGTTCGACTGTCTGACAGCTGCGAAAGGTTACCATCAAGACACACACACACTAAAACTGTTGTTTATATTAACTCCCAAACTCACATGTTGAAGCTTGACCTTAACTTAATGTCAAAACATTTCTCATGTTTTAACTTTATAAAAGACAAATAACTTAAATAAATGTTATTAACACAGTAGTTTTACCTTTGTGCTGCATGTGTTTCCTGCAGGTCAGTGCTCACCAGTCTGAAAGTTGACGCTGCTGCTCTTCAGAGAAGTGAGACGAGTGGAAGAGTAAAAGGACTAATCGTCACCATGAAAGGTAACCGGAGCTTTAAAACATTAGATCCTTTGGTTAGTCTTTAGTTGTATGATTTGTTGGGCCGGACCACATGCTGTAATCTTAAATATAAAGTAGTTCCAAAGACATGCAGACTATTTTAGATAGTAATAGATTACTGTTCCCTAAAATGCCATGCTAAACTATTTTAAGTTAGACTTTTTTAGTTTGTCTTTATGTTGCCTCTCACTGTGAGTGGTTGACACGATCATATTATACTTAAATTAAAAGTAGTTATAGCACAGTGTAAGAGTACTCTACTAGAAGTGAGAGTCCTGCATTTATTATTCTCACAAGAAAAAGTACAGAAGTAGTAGTATAAAAATAACTTTTAAGTGCTTAAAGTAAAAATACACATTATGCAGAATAATGTGTATGTGCAGAATTGCCAGTTTCGGAATCATAGCCTATCGTACATTCTTCTAATATATTCCTGTAAAATAATTGTACAATAATATATTTTGAACTGGTAATTGTTGGCATATTTGAAATGCATTTGTATTTTAGTTTATATACTACTGGGTAGCTTGGGGATCAATACATTCTTATTGCAGGTCTCCCTTGAAAAAGAGATCGATGATCTCAATGGGACCACCTGGTTAAATAAAGGTTTGAAATTAAATTGACATTTATATAATACCGTCATGTATTTGTTAATTTTATTTTGTATTGATTAAAAGCTACTAACTTAAGCTATCGGATAAGTTTAGTGGAGTGTAAAGAACAATATCAGCCTCTGAAATGTAGTTTTAAAGACTATGAAAGTAGAAGAAAATAGAAATGATCAAGTAAAGTATCATATACTTCTAAGGAACTGGAATATACCAAGTCAACAAATATGATATGGTAAAAGAACACTATCGAGACGCCGCCTGTGTGAAAACTACAAGCGATGGTTAATCAAATCGTTCTTCATTATCCACCAATAGGATCCCCAGACTGCCAGCCAGGATACGACTTCTACTCCAGATACTTTGCTCCATGGATGGGCATCGCTGAGGATCCCGTCACTGGTACGCTAACATTAAAACTACAAACACTTCTTCTACTGCTGCCGTTTCCCCTGGAATCACACAATCTGACTTAGTTGGCCTGCAGTGTGTGTATGGGGCAACATTGTAAAACATTCTTATCAAGTAATTCAACCCATTGGTATACAAGCAACAGGTATTGGCTAAACACTATATGTGCCTTTGGAAATGTTTTATCCGGTTTTGTCTTTTGTCTCTCTGCAGGTTCTGCCCACACAGTGCTGGGTAGTTACTGGTCCAAGGAACTAGGGAAGAAGAAAATGCTGGGTAATTAATTTAAACTAATTTCACATTTACATTCACTTTGATCAGCATCTCTAAAACAAATGTAATTTAACTAACCCATAGAGGCAACTATTTGACCAACCATTCAACAATGTGTTGTGATAGTAATAAACACCAGCTGTTATCAAGTTAAACAGCCCTTTATTATTCAGCTGAATCATGCCGACACTCATATTCTCCGCTCTGTGTTTGTGCAGCTTACCAGTGCTCCAGTCGAGGCGGGGAGCTGGAACTAGAAGTGAGAGACGACGGAAGAATCAACATCGCTGGACAGGCCGTCACTGTGCTGCAGGGAACAATCACACTATAGCCACATGCAGGCTAATGAGCGCAGGGGGTGATCGGACAAATCATTATGTGCCTGCTCAGAAACATGACGTGGTTTAAATAAAAAGCAATGCAAATTCGCGTCAAGTCTGGTCAATCTAATTTAACATCCGACAGGAATGAAAAAACTATTCACACTTTGATAGTATTTATTCTTTATTTACAAAACTACAATATTAAAAAAGTAACAAAACAGTGAGAACATGTAAAACCAGAGGGTGTATTGGGTGAAAAACAGATCAACGGTAGAATCACAGTTGGCTTTGGTCGGGATGTTCTCTGACTTGCTCTAATAATATATATAAAAAAATCTGTCATCAGTTGAATCTTCACAGTTTGTCAGCATCAGGTTATTATGAACATTACATTGTGATTTCCTACACACTCCTTGAGGTTTTCTGGTTGTCATGGTACCAGGCAGTTTCCTTTGTAAAGTTTCGCAGCATTAGGTTTGCAATTAGATGAACGCAAAGGAATTGACTCAAATAAGCTTTTTCTGTAAAACAGTATAACATTTAAAGCTGCTCGATAAAAACAAAATAATGATTATTGATTTATATCAGTTTGTTATTTATATTTCAAGTCCAGTTAAGTCTATTCACAGAATAAAACAGAGTACCGTTGATGCAATATTTCTCATCAAGTGTGAATAAAGTCCAGTGACCACCACAAAATAAGAAATGACAGCAACACGTTTCATTTAGGACTGACAATGACTCATGTTATTATAATTTTGTGATGTAGCTTCATTATTTTTCAGTCTAGTTTTTCCTCCTCCAGCCTGCGTTTCAGTTAACGGATTAGTTGACATATCTGAGCTTATCTGACTGATGAACTGTAAGATGTTTGGTCCCGTTCACATTAAGAATGACTTACTGTGTTGTGTGTGGAAATGTTTAGAGAAAGTACCGACAGTGAAGTCTTAATTATTGTCACAGTGTATTGACAGAGGTATTTGAACACCAATATCTGAGTCTATGAATCCTGATCAGTCCTAGTTGAGGTTTGATGCACCGTACAGTCATCCAAACAGTTTCAGTTCAATACATTTGAACTTTACTACCATGTTACAGATGCTCTACTCTTTAGCTATTTTAAAAGTACCTTGTTTCACAGCATAGACATTAAATATTGACACTTTTGATATTGGAGTACTTTTAGCGTGTATTGTATTTTTAAAGGAATCGGCAAAGAATTACAGCTGAAGCCTAAAAGTCTCTATGAGGTCTTGCTATTTCCCTTCCACTTGTATCAGTATGAATGTTTAGAGCTAAAACAGAACATTTATCAGCACAAAATGTGGCAAGAAATGCTGAATGGTGCATATGCTTCAATATTTAAAATTGTATACAACAAAGACACCAGAGTTTCCAAGTGCTTTAGACAATAGAGCCTAATTAAAAAGCCTGGTTTCCTCAGCTTGTCCTAGTGTGTTGATTAATGTATCGGTTATATATTGTTAAACTTTTAGCGGAATGTTATTTTTGTTTCAAATATTGCCAGTAGCTATAAGTAGGTTTTGAATTGTTGACAACTGATGCCAGCCTCCAGATCATTGAGTGCATTTGCAGATTGGCATTCAACCTCTGCCCTGTTGAGTTGATCCACAGCGACAGGCTGCTCCACTGAGACACATCGGCGCTCTGATAACACCACCATGTCTTCAGAGGCTCTTTCACAGGGACATGCTTTGTAAAGCCATGTGGGCTGCTGGAGGGAGCTGGATAACGTGAAGTAAAGGTTCAGGAAAACATTGTGTAGACACAAAATACATCGACAACAACAACAAAGAGGAAATGTGGCCAAATGTATTGATAAATGTATTACTATAAAACTAAACATCTGGCATCAAAAATGTACGTATATGTAGATTTTTAAAACCTCCCGATTCTAAAATATTCAGAAACAAAGTGGCCATTTAAAAAAAAATCCTGATACATTTTTATTTATTTAATTGGTGTCACTTTTTGACATTTCAATAAGCCGGCCAGCAATTAGGCTTCATTCTAATGTGCAGCACTGACGAAATGTTGCAATGTTTGGAATACATGACTAGTGCTAATGCTAACAGTAGTTTCATTGTAGAGTAATTACATATCCATGTATTATGTTAATAAAGGATATCATGTTCTCTTGCTGGAGATGGCTGAGGAGTTTCTCCACAGGTGCGTAGCGTCGCAGCGTTGAGATCGAGCCCACCATCAGCAGCTTGTGTTTCGCCCTGGTGATGGCTACGTTCAGGCGACGCCAGTCCTTCAACAGCTCTCCTAACTAGGAGAGGAGAGGCAGCAGATAGAGGTTATCATTCAGATACTTCTCTCCTGTTCATATGCTTGTCGACTGATGCACATTTTGTGGAACAGAGAAGAGGAAAAAAAGGGAAATGGAGTGAGAAACACTTACATTTCCATCCTCTGAAGTGCTCCTGACAAAAGAAAAAACGATCAGACTTTTGTCTCGTCCTTGGTATCTGTCGACTGTGTTCACCTCCACCCCGGCGAACGCAGGGGACAGCAGCAGAGCAGAGATACTCTTTAGCTGCTGTCTGTAGGGGGCGATCACACCAATATCACTGGGCTTACAACCCGCCTGAAGAAAAGTTAAATACCCAGGGGTTAGTAAGATAACTAGCCGTATCAAAACTTGAGCACCGCTTGGGGAACCTGAGGTACCTTTATGAGCAGTGACAGCAGCTTGTGAATGAGAGCTGCCTCGGTGTGGTTGCTGACGCCTCCCTGCTCCACTGACTCCAGTGCTGGCACCTACATTAAGCAGTGGAGAAAAACAAGATGTTGATTAGCAGCACACCTTGATTCTTTTTCTCACGATAGCAGCCCTATTAAAAAGAGCAATATTGTTTCATGTAAATCACTTTACTTTACAGTTTAAGCAGCTTGACCTTTACCAAGAAGCAGAACAAATCAAGGCTTTATTATTGCGTTTTAAAAAAATAGCCAAATAGCCAATATCCAAACATTTGAGTACAAAACTATCGAGATGGAAGATGCTTGACTATCGTAACAGAAGTCATTTGTATGCAGCATGACATTTACAGAATTGCTAGATGACAGACCTCAGAAGCTTTAGACCAGTGTTTCTCAAACCTTTTCATACCAAGGACCACTTAACCAATAAAAAAACAGTCACGGACCACCTAACTCCACAAATATCCAAAAACACATCATTTTTCTAGAACAGATTACAAATCGCCTGAAAATTGTACAAACAGGTGGCAACATGTTTGATGAAGGTGTTGCGCTGGGCTATATCATGCAATCGAAAGTAAAACTTAACCTCGCTCCATTGCGGAGATATTCCCACGAGAGTGCGGAAAACTTAAATTTATTTATTTATTTCAAATAAGAAATGTTACCAATATACTCACGGACCACTAGGGGGCACTCACGGACCACCACACTTTGAGAAGCACTGCTTTAGACAAATTAAAACTAACTAGCACCTTTATTAAAAGCTTAAATATTCCAGTGAAATATCAATAGCTTCTGCTTGACGTGCACTGTATATTCCACGCACCATGGAGCAATCCAGGAAGCAGACAGGGCGGCTGGGCAGCAACGTGTTTTGTATCCAAGCGAGGTCGAGCTCTGGATGAGTCTCAGCGTACGCACTGAGCTCTGATTGGACGGACAGCAGGAAGGGCAGAGTGAGCAGGGACGAGGCCGTCCTCTCCGATCCACACTCCAGACGGCCCTCATACATCAGGGAGTTACTGAGAGACATGATCTGCCTGGAAACACAGAGCACACACACTGTTGATTATTGTGGGATTGTTTCTAAAGTTGTCACATTAATATTTTCTCTTCAATGCTAAAGCAAGCATTACCAGTTTATCTTAAGATCAAATTATATTCACAACAAATAAACAGGAACATATTATTGAAGCAAGCATTGTTGTCTGTGATTGCATTTGTACCTATTCATCCGGTACTGTACATTGAGTTGGACCACTGCTTCATCATGGAGCTCAAGTCGTTTGAATAGACTTTCATCCATGCCAAGTGACCTGGAGGAAAAGAAAGAAATGTAAAACTGTTGTTTATATTAACTCCCAAACTCACATGCTGAAGCTTGACCTTAACTTAATGTCAAAACATTTCTCATGTTTTAACTTTATAAAAGACAAATAACTTAAATAAATGTTATTAACACAGTATTTTTGTATTGTTTTATCAACAATATCACACACACACACACACTAGGGCTGAACGATTAATCGATTTTAAATCGAAATTGCGATTTGAAATGATGCGATTATCAAATCGCAAAGCCTGCGATTATTTTTTACCTTTTACAATTATTTTTTTTTCTTCTTGTGCGTCAGTCATCCACACCAATCAGAAGTGCTGTGCTCCACATGTACCAGCCATTGTTAACCAATCAGAAGTGGCCCATGATAGAAGGTGATAGACAGATTGATCCAATCACCTGCCAAGTATTTTTGAAAGTGCCTGCCCTTTCCAAATGGCTTCCAATGGAGCTCTCCTAGATGGTTTGGTGAACCATCTGAGTCAGGTTAGTAATGCTCCATCACATGTTTCTATTACAGGGTGAATCTTAAACTGAAGTTTGACTTTAAAGCAACCCAACGTAAGTTTAGTTCTTTCACTCGTAGCTCGGGCGCTAATGACGGGAGTACGTTGATACGACCTTGCTAGCTGGAGTTATGGCCGCATTTTACAATAAACTTCCGTTGGGTCGCTTAAAAACAAATATCGCAAATCGAATCGCAATATTTGTCAGAAAAATCGCAATTAGATTATTTATTTTTACACACACACACTTTACCTGGCCTCCTGATTTTGCACTATTGGTGGCAGCTGTTGGTGATCTCCAACCAGGACGAATCTCTTGGCGTAGAGCAGCGGCCCCAGACAGATCGGCTGGCTGATCTGTGACGCCTCGTCTATGATGCAGAAATCAAACCGCCGACGTGTGAATATGGGATGCTTGATGCCCATGCAGGTGGTTGCCACTACCAGCTAGACAGAAAGACAGGATTGTTATGAATGGTAAAAAAAAAAAACTCACTTTATGGAAGAGTTTTCTTTTTGTATTATGATGTTTACATAAAGTCAGTTCAAGCTGTTGCAAAGAACAAATTGTAAAAAGATTCCATAAACGAACTCCTCACCTCCTTGTTATAAAGCTGCTCCAACTCCGACAGAGATTTAACTCCCTTCTTTCTCGCACTTTCCTCTGTGTACGGCAGGATGTCTGGATGAACCTGGAGAGCGCAGCAGAAACAAGAGAACAATCAGAGCAAGTCAGAGGGTTCTAAACAAAGAGTTGTAGGCTGCGATGAAAATTAGGATGAAATGACCAAGCAGCATCTTTAGTGGCAGCCATGATGAGAGCCGTTTGTATTATTTCCTATGGCATTTAGCATAGAGCATACTTGACCAATCCTTAACAACAAAAAAGGGGATAATGCGATCCCACAATTTCTTGTTGCATCTCCATGTCAGACTCAGATCATTAAAATCCACTTTCCGCAAATGTACGTAGACTTGTCGGGTCAGAATCTCTTAGCACCTCGATTGCCTTATTCTGAAGTCCTTATGAAATGTCCTTCACATCTTTCCTTGACATCATGACGATTAACATCTCGGTCAAGTACATTTTTACCTATTTTTCGTACTTTACTGAATAACAGATGTCAAATAGCCCACCTTCAGCCCTTGCCCCAGACGCAGAAATCCAACCCGGAAACGCTTTAACTTCAGCAGGATGTTGTCAACAGCAGAGTGGGTGTAGCTGGTCAGCAACACGCTGAACCCACACGCGTGAAGGATGCGAACCTGAAAGAGTACAGAGAGGTGGAGAAGAGAGAGTAAGAGCTCTGTTCTCACTGGGAAGGAGATCATTTCCGTCTAAGTGTACAGATCGTGGTTAGGAGTTCACCAGGGTGCAGATGGTTGTGGTTTTGCCCGTGCCTGGCATGCCGACGATCAGTGTGTAGTCTTTAGATAACAACACCTTCTTCATGGCCTGCTTCTGGGGTTTGTTGAGACCTACCGGTACACACAATCACACATGCATCAATTGAACCGACAGGCATTCTCTATTGTCTTCATGTAAGAAAGTCATTAATAATTGATTAAATGTTAGAACAAGTTAAACTTAAAAAGTATGAAACTGTAACTGTGCAGTTTTTGGAGACTAAATGGTTACCCAACAATAACTGAAAGTAAAGCAACATGTAATATAGAAATGGGCAACAATAAATAATGAGACAGGCAGCGTGGAAGAACAGAGCAGGTTGCAGAATATCTGTCTCACCTTTGAGGATGTTGGCCACAGTGTCCTTGGCCTCTCTTGGCAGAACAGAGCTGAGGTTGGAAATAAACTCTGGAGGATGAAGGTCAACGACCAGCTCCCTCAGACGATCACTGCAAATATAAAATGCAGGACGCCATCATCTTCAATGCCACCTAGTTCCTTTCCTACATACATACCATGCCATGATAACTTTGCATTGTTGCATTTTGCTGTGCCTACCTGTCCTTACTGTTCTCCATCAGTCTGGAGAGGTTGGTGAGGTGAGTGCTGAGACCCACCACACCTTCATCAGCGTCCAATCGAAACAACACACCACTGAACTTCGACAGGTCTCTAGAAAACACGATGACCAGCAAAACAGGTGTTCATCAGGTTATTGACCTTTAAATGAGCAGCTTGTAAAGGAAAAGCCCAGCTATTGACTGTCCTATAGTCCAGTGATTCTCAAACTTTTTTCAACAATGTACCCCCATTGAAAAAAAAATTCAGCCAAGTTTTCAGCTGGTACCCCCTGATCAGCGCAAAAACTATTTGTTAGGGACAAAATGCCTATATAAAGAGGTACAGTACAGCGCTGCACCATCAGTGTCTGATTTATTAAAACAACAACATGAGAAACACTTAAATGCTACATTTCAAATGTTTACAATCCATCACTAAATTCATGGCCAACCAATTTTAACATCATGCAATAACACTAAGACGACATTAGTTGCATTGAACTGATCTTTTTAATAAGTTGTACTTAGAATGTAGTGAGAAACATGGGCTTGTGCTTCACTGAGGATCTTTGTCATTCTGACAGGGAGACTAACTGCAGTTATTACACTTCGTGTTTTGAAATATGTGTAACTAGTCTATTAATATAAAACCCACACTGCTCAAACTTCGTTACTTTTCCTACAATTGGTATATTTATCTATTTTTTTTTTTTTTTCATTAACATAAAATAAATCTCACGTATCCCCTGCAGTACTCCAACGTACCCCTAGGGGTCCGGCCGCGTACCCCCATTTGAGAACCACTGCTATAGTCAATCTTTGGTTGAAATATACTTCAGCAAACATGTTTAGAGAGCGAGAACGGCCAAATATTCGAATGAACGCCCAGGGGAAATCAATTAGTTGTGAAGTTGATATGGCTCCTTCTTTTGTGTTTTGGAGCTTATAAAAACTGAAATCTGGGTTCTTTGCTGCGTTGGTAGTGCATCCCACCACACAGCATCTTCAAAGCATGTTTCAATTTTTTGCTGGCCTACAGATTTGACAAGTAAGCTTCACACAATCCAGAGTCGATGGAGAGTACTAAATCGTTTTCTCCCACAGAAGGGGTGGGACTTCATTGCATCTCTGTATGAGGGTTTGTTTTCACCTGTCCAGAGTGCAGCTGATCGATGTCCTGCTGACCTCACGCAGGTATCCTGTTGCCAAGCCAACCAGACGACCTTCCTGGTCGCTAACAACGATACGATCTCCGCTGGCCAACCCGCTGCTGACCAAACCCTTCTGTGGCACGGCGCTGCTTCTCTGGAAGCTATGGAGGAAAACCCCTTCAGACTGCACGGTCACCGGACCGCTCAGCTGCACATTCCCCACACAGCTCCCATTCTTCTCACTGGGAAAACAGAGCAGAAAAACAAAGGATGCACATTAAGTATAATCCAGTATGAATGGTTTTAAGGCAGGTGTTGATTGTAATGGAAGTGTTTACATGTCTTTGTACCTCTCCTCAGGCTTCTCAAGCCACACACGCTTTCTGCCGTTCTTGGCCTCCATGGTGCCAGCCTCAAGGCAGCAGAGCAGCAGCCAGTGGGAGAAATAGCTTAGATGAGGTGGGATCAGGTGACCCGTCTCCTGCTGGAGGAAGTCACGCACAACGTCCTCACCGTCGTCTGCAGAGCTGCCGTCAAGAGACCTGAAGGTAGAGAGAGGACAGTTTAGTTTAAGTTCAGTCGCACAATTCAAAATACACAAAGATAGATGAAATGCAATGCAGGAAGAAGTAGAGAAGGAGGAAACGGGGGCAATAAGACAGGAAGTTGTGAGAAAAAAAGCGAACCTTTCGTATAAAGCACAGTTTCTCTGCTGAGGACAGTACTGGCAGGTTTGTCTGTCGGTCAGGATGTCAGGAAGTCGAGTCAAGCGGCTCTGCTTCGCCTCTTTCTTCACACAGTTGTGAATGTGATGAACCAAAGTGTTCCTCAGCTTCAGCAGCTCTAAGACAAACAGAGTTCAGCAGAAAAGGTGATGAAGGAGATGCTGCTGTGGATTCATCATTATTTCAAGCAAACAAAATGTGATTGTAAATTAAGGTTGTGGTGGTAAAATAATACACGTATGGTAATATCGTTTAAAAATATCAAGGCACTCTTAAATCATTTCCTGTTTGCTTCTTCCAACGCTCCACACACAAATAATGATTTGATTAAGTGATGAATATATGATACATACATATTCATTGTGACACCCCTAGAGAGAATAAAATCATACATTTGAGAAAGGATTGTACAATAATTAATGAAATAGAAAGATGTTTTAATATTATTGTAAACAGCTGGTGTTGGGCAGGTTGTAAACGTGTGTGTGGACCGTACCTCTGCGGTCCATGTGGCCGGCCACCACAGGGTGCAGGTTGCCGGTCTTCAGGTAGAGCAGGAAGCCAGCGTCAGAATTGTATCTCTCCAAGCTCATCAGAGTGTAAAGAATCACCTACACACACACACACGAGGCTTATTCAAGGTTTTCAAGGTTTCAAGGCTTTCATTGTCACGTGTGCATAGCTACAGTGTAGTTATGACAATGACAATCTTAGGTCACAGGCTCCTCCAACAGTGCAACACAATAAAACAGATAATAGTGCAAGTAAACAGAATAGAATAGAAACAGTGCAATTATAACTATTTTGTATATCCTGTATGTTTATATTAGAAACATACATATGGTATACGGTCCTGCTTTCAACATAAAGATGTTTACAGAATCAAAATTCCTTCACATCAGTCAATCCTAACAAAGTTAAAAGTAATCTACAGATAACACCAACCTGACTGCGGTGCTCTATGGAGTTTGACTCTTTCCCAGTTTTCAGCTCCAGGGGGATGGTCTTCTCCTCCAGCCTTCTGTAACTACCACTTCCTGCTTTTTGGATTCGAACCCGTGCCGTCACGTCGATTTTCCCTTTCAGACCAAACCTGGGTGACCACACATTCTCCTCTATATCTACCAGCTCTGCTACCGTGACAACCATCGCCGAGTCCTGACATCTGCCTGGTGCTTTGCTGTTGCTAGGGCTGAGGTGATTGAAAGAGGCAGATTATCATCTCTTTTAAGTGACGAATCCTTAGTAGCAATCAATAAGGCTTTCGATAAAGAATATTTGAATAGTCATTTCTTGTTATAGTAATTATTTAATGCAAAAAAGGCAGAAGAAAACCCTCTAAATTATGTTAATTGCCTGCTTTTCTCAGTGTTATGTCATATTAAACTGAATATTTAAAATACAGTTTGTAATGGACTGGCAAAACAAGATATTTAAAAGATATCACCTTGAATCAACATTTCTCTAGAATAAAAAAAGTAATCTAGAAAATATTTGGCAGTTTAAACAATATTGAATGGCCCAAAAGTGTGTGTGTGTGTGTGTGTGTGTATGTGTATGTGTGTGTGTGTGTGTGTGTGTGTGTGTGTGTGTGTGTGTATACATTTTGATGCTGATGGCTTTTGGCGATGAGGAGCTGAGGTACTGCTTTGCCCAATGCTCCAGTGAGGGCAGATAATCATGCAGTTCCTGCCTCATCTCTTCTTGACTCACACCCAAACTGTACCTACAGACAAAAAGATGACAAACAAAAAAATAACTGAGCAAGACAGA
Organism: Gobionotothen gibberifrons; assembly: GCA_943591055.1. Classification (NCBI taxonomy): domain Eukaryota; kingdom Metazoa; phylum Chordata; class Actinopteri; order Perciformes; family Nototheniidae; genus Gobionotothen; species Gobionotothen gibberifrons. The sequence continues at coordinate 204,455 of CALSBZ010046709.1, forward strand.
AACAAATTTCAACAAGTGAAATACGGAAAGCACCTTTTTGCCGGTATTTAGTTGTTTTTGTAAAACAGCAAATGTTATAATTTCACACACGAAAAGGTCTGCAGCAGCCTATTGGGTATAATCGAACCACTTACATATCTACCAGGTACTGAGGACTGCATAGGGCTTGGTCTGCCATTTTAGTCAGTGTCTCCAATGAAAAGTCTTTAGCTCTAGCTGCCCTCTGGAAGACCTCATGGACAATGGTGCCATTCAGCATCTGTTTGGAGCCACCGTCAAACGTCTACATCAAGGGAGAGAGAAACCGAGAGAGCAGGAGGTATTGAGGTAAGTGTACTGTCCAAAAAAACATGAAAGCACAGGTAGTGGTGATATAGTTAGTGAATCCTCTTACCTTGAACATGTCTGCCAGCACTGCACGCCTCATGCAGCGGATGGAGCTCGAGATGCTGGTGCCTGAGATAAGGCTGTCAGGCAGTAAAACCAGGAAGCCCTGCTCCCTGCCCACCACCCAGGACCCCCCGTCAGAGACCCCCTCCAGATGCACCACATCCCCACAACACACTGGGGTCATCTCCCTGCAAACACACAAGGAGTTATTACTGTATACAGATATAAAGAGACACACACATAAGCATAATGAAGACATAGAAGCAATAAAGTTGAGAAGTCAGTGATTCCTCCAAACATCTGGGCTGCACCTGGGCAGGGAAGAAGCGAGTTACGATACGGTGAAAAAAAGGATTTGAATAAGGCCTTTTCCAGACTAACAGGTCAACATTGATTTTAGCACTACAGATCAGGGTTTCCGTTAGCCGGTAATTACCGTTTTTTTAGCTGGTAAAATTTAATAAAAACCGGTAAATTCAAAACCTGCCGGTCAAAATGTCCGATGCTCCGATCGATTGGTCACCGATCATTATCGGCCGATATTCACTCTCAATAGTTTGATCGGTGCTCTCTATAAAGGCCGATCAGGAGAGCTGGATCTGATCGATATGGACATAAACTCGAGCGAGGTGTAACCGGCGTGAGAGAGAGATCAGATCAGCTGCTGCATAATCACCTGAAGCCCCGCCCACTCTTTAGCGAGCTGCATGAGAAACTGACGGGCTGTCAGGAGGTTATTATTCAAAGTTAATGTAAACTTTTGAATAATGTACTTCATCTACTACAAGTAGTTTCTTTGAATGTAATAATCATGTTGTTTGTTGTTTGTGGAATCATTTATTGAAAAATGAATCTGAATGTTTCGTATGTTACGATTATAAACTGAAGCAATATAAAAATTACCTGCTAATGGAAACTCTGCTACATAATTCTTATTATTATTATTATTGAAACATGACCGGTAAGTTTCAAACTTAACCGGTAAAATAAATTCTGTCCGGACATTTGACCGGCGAGAAAAAATCCTAGCGGAAACCCTGCTACAGATCCAAACCACTTTTGAAGGTGGTTTGAAATACAAATCAAATCCAATTGCTAAGAGCGTCTTTTACAACAACACACACAATGCACTACTTTGCGTGGGGCCGCACGCTTCTTGCTGCACTTTTAAATGTTGCAAAGACTTCAGCAGGGAACATTGCATCACATCAACTCATGAAGAAGTTAGTGACACATAAAAGGACTGAACACTTGATAAAACTGACGGACAGTCTTGCAGTCTGAACATAGCAAACCTAACAGTGTTAACAGACAGAAGAACAGAGAGCCGTACCATCCATCTTTCAGCAGACACGTCTCAGTTGGATGTTGAGATTTGAAGCATGTGATGGTCAGGGTTTTTTTGCCAGGCTTCTCCTCCACATATAACACCCAGTAGCGGTTGTTAAGTCCTCCAGAAAGAATCACGTGGTCTGGCACCTTACTGTATGAGCAGACAGGATGTATATCAGATAAGCTTGAGTTTTTTTGAAATCGTCATGCATCATTTCCCCAAAAAACTAAGACATTGCACACCTGAAGAATAAATTATTGTATCCTTGGAAACTTTCCAGTTACAAACTCACTTTCCTATGAGGTTACTAAAAGTCACACACGGATTTACTAACACGGCTTTTCACCATCTTATCAGTCACAAAATCAAGTTCTTAAACCTGCATATAGTCCCCATGTGTTACATGCTCTCCCCCCTCTGCAGCCAGTAGGCTTGTTTGAGACAAGCGAGACCTGCGCAGTTGCGATCAACGTCTTGCTTGTGCGTTGCATGATGGTTAGTCATTTTGTCCGACTTGCTCTGGAGGCTCGCCTACATGAGATGTTGAAATCTCGCGGGACAAAGACGCCCGCAGCCTTGAGAGCGAGGCGAGGCGGCGCAGTTCCTCTCCACGGGATGCGGAAGCGAAATGCTTGATGGGAAACGTCTCGCTGGTATCTCGAGCTGAGCGCTCATTGGTGGGTTTTACCCCGTGCTGGTGATGAAACGCTCCAATTGGCTCGGCAAAAGTTTGTTGTTGTTTTGTGTCAGTTTTACGTCGCCCCTTCCATTTGTCATCATTGTTCCACAATGTTTATCATCATGAAATTAATATCTATATATTTTATACTATACTTGCACTGCTTACCGTTTTCATACTTTATATATCTTAGCATATTCATACACACTGTTCATACTGCTCACAGGCTGCTGTGTATATCTAGTGTATTCATACCCCTCACTGTTTATTCATCATTCAATTCATTCTATATTTTATTCTGTAGATTGTGTACATTACTTTTCACTGTACTGCTTGTTGCACTCCTGGTTAGAAGCTAAACTGCATTTCGTTGTCTCAGTACCTGTAATATGTGCAATAACAATAAAGTTAAATCTAATCTTGAGCAGGAACAAATGTATTTACTTAGTACATATCTGACATTAACGATTAACACATTAACACATGTGTGCATTCTTTATAAATGCAAACCGAGTCAAGCCGACTCCGGAGGTGGCGGTATGCACCTTAAAGTGGTTTGCAATCTGCCAAAAAAACGAGAGAAGAAGAAGAAGAAGGCGAAGAAGAAGAAGAAGACGAAGCCGACTCCGAGCTGTCCGACTTCAGGCGAGTTTTTTGAGACCTCCCCCGGCTGCGATCGGCTACTCTCGTCTACTTTCGAGGCGAGCCGCAACGCGTCTCAAACAAGCCGAGTGTGTTTCTTACCGTGGTTTTTTTATGTTGGATTTCTCCTCTATGACAAGACCTTCCTTATCGTCCATCAGGTCATCAAACCAGCTGTCGTCCACCATCTCTTCCACAGGACCGCTTGACGTCATTCCTGGATTTTCCACTGTTCAAAACATTATCATAAAACCTTATCATAGAAACTAGCTAAATAGGAATGTTGCATGTATACTGTATTGATAAACTATTGATCTATTAGTATCAGCTTACCTCCAGCCTGCTGCTGATCAGATGACGTCGGGTCGTGTCCATTGGATGTCCGTGCAGCTGACCTTTTAAGGTCAAACTCTCCCGGCTCCACACTTCTCTGCATCGCAGGTGAGATACTTTGGACACTAGGTGTGTGAGCAGTAAGAGTGTGAGTATCTTTATCCGCACGAGTGTGTAGGTTTCCACTTGCTTTCTGCTCCGTTATCACAGTAAAACCAGTATCTTTCTCCTTTTCATCTCTCTCTTTCTGATGTTTTCTCTGTTCCTCTAAAACCTTTCCCTTATCATTAGAGACAGACTGAGCTTCTGGTTGGTCACCGGGGCAACGAGGTGTCCTCAAAGGGCCAACTGGCTTTGCTGGATTGGCATTTCTTGCTCTTTTGGCATCGTGAGACTCTTGAGGAGGGCTGATGACTCTTTTCACGGAGGCAGAGCATCCCTCTTCCCTCTTTGTGTTTGCTCCCTCCTCGCCCATAACTCTCCGTGCTCTTTGACCTTTAGATCGGGGACTACGACAGATGGGTGACAAATGGCCGAGTTTCTCCAGACCCGCCACCAAACCTCTGCCGGGCCGGGGGCTCAGTCGACCTCCATCACTGGATGAAGAGGACGAAAGCTTGATCTGACTGTCGGGGGTCTCGGGTACAGAGAGGAGGAGATCTGGGGAGAGGGGTTGAACGTTTTCCAGATCCCAGAGGATGCTCCTCTTTAAGGGGGATTGGGGTCTTAACGTGGAGGTTTCGCCATCTTTGATCTGAGGTTCAGTCCTGGCAAGTGCAGTGCCAGTGACGGGTAATTTTGCGGAAGACAACACGTCCTAAAAGCAACACAGTCAAATTAGTAAATGGTAATATATAATTAATTCTCTGTTTATGTGAGAAATGCATTAAAGCACAATAAAAAAGAACATTAAAAAAAGAAGAGTGAAGCGGAACCAACTTCAAAAAGGTGTTTAAGAGAAAAGAAGAATTTACTGCCCACGAAAACAAAAATACAAAAGCACAGAACCTCTGAACCTATGTTATTGCTTTTAGACTTTATTGTGTTTTATTTGACTAATATATGCACATTCATGATATCTCAAATTGTTCATCTTCCAAATAATCAACAATTAAAATAACTTATAATGTCTACATAAGGTTTAGAAAAGGTACTGACTTATAGAAATTAAGGAATCATAACAAATTGAAAAGACGAGAAAGAAACAATTAACAAAAAAATAAAATGTACCTTCTGGTGATTTTGGGAGAAGAAAGATAAGATGTTCTTCTGCCCTCCTGGCGCCTGGCAGAAACAAAACAAACATTTAGAAATATTTTACTGGTGCTTTTAACCCTCGTTTTTAGTCAAACTGAGCATATGGTTGAAATGAAAGCAACATTTCAGACTGTAGAAAAGCTCTTCCTGCAAATAAGCTTCCCTTTAAGTCATCAGTTACAAAGGTTACATAATCTTATGGTTTATGTCTAAATGAACACGAAAAGACTCACAACACAGGCAAGTTACATGCATATCCAATAGGCAATTAAGAACCTGATATATGTTGTTGTTTGTATTTAACTGTGTCAATAAGGTGTTTTATCGTTGTGATAAATGTCAATAGTAGGTGAATTATTACGTTCAGTATTAAGGGATACTGTATATAAGTCTCATTTTAATTCAGGTTCATTATTTGACAAATGCATTTTAAGCTCATTGTTATTATTTTGGGCACTGGGGAGATCTCATGCACATTATATACAAAACACTTCCTTACACTACAGTGTTGGCAAGGGGGAACACATGCTGCATTCATACACAGCAATCAAACCAGGCAGAGCAGATCTGAGCTAAAGAGAGACTGAAGGGCTAATGATCGGTGGAAGCTGATACAACTAACCGTCTGATTAGAGGCGTTTTTAAGAGTTACTGTTGAATTCCTCGTCATGTTTTCATATGAAATAAACAGCTCGTTAATCCTTCTCTACTCACCTTGGTATTCTTCAGTTTGGTCCTGTTCATGGTGTCTGATTAAACACAGCCAGGTGTCTGTATTTATCTGCGTTTCTTCGCTAAAGCTGTTCATTAGCGATATGTTTTTGAACGAACGGTCAACGGTGTTGTCAACGGAAGGCTAACCTCCTCGGCTTCTGCTAACGACACAGAGACTATTTTACCTAACTTTAAACTTCTCTGCATCTCCACAGCAGGGGACTGCGTGAGTTAGTGTTGACTTTACTAACGACGGTACTGTTCCGTGACAACCACCGGACTGTTTCAATGTTTTGCAGCCATCTTCTTGGTGGTCTTTAAGCTGTCTCCAACGACTGGCGCGCCAAAGTTTTAGTTTCGCGCAACGGAAGTGGCGACAGAGCACTTCCGCGTAAACATTTTTAATCAGCGACAGAATAAAAAAAACGGTTACCTGACCAAACTCTAAAAGTAATAATTAATCGTTATACATTGAGTTAAATAATTAAACTACACATTATTGACCACACTCATACTTCCTATATTCAAATGGGACTTATCTGGATAAATAAAGGTTACAAACAAAATGTAAAACATATTATATTATTGCTAAATGACAAACAACAGTCTGTTAACCAAGCATAGATGTCAGGGACTCTGAATCAGGCTTCCTTCATCAATGGCTCTGTAGTTAAACTTTCCCCCCATCATATGTAGCCTATTTGTTATCCTTATTGTTGTGCAAATAAGCTAAACTAAAAACAAAGCAAAAATCCTATTAATGAAGACTTTGTTCCAGGAAACAAACTGGAAATTCCATAAAATCTTTGTTTTCATAGTTTTTTAATATCGGACTTTCAACTAATAGCTAATGTGCCTTTATAAATTAGAGTTAATTAACATGATAACATGCTCCTTTCTCAAGTGCAAACCTTTTCTATTAACAACCTGTATTGCATCATACGTTTGGCAGAGTAATGAGCATAGTAGGCTTTTGGAAGATAATGCATCTCCATAAAAATACGTGTTGTACTGTTTATATTTAATGTGCAGCGTTTAAAACCCTATTTCCTCAGGCAGGTATTTGGGTTTGTGGTATATGGTATATAAAGTATAGTATTACCTCATGTGCTGTAGGTAGGTCAACTTATTTTCCAGATCAGGTTCCACAGTTCTGGTTGATATTCCAATGTTTGTCTTTAATATGGACTTTGAAAAGGCTGTTGCAGAGTTTATGAGGCAGTTGATCATTAGTCCCACCCTCCTGTGCTCTTATCTTTGGAAAACAATGATTAGACTCAGGGACAGTTTTATCATGCAGGCCATAAGACTGTTCAACTCCTGAGCTCTGCTTAGTGCATTGATTTATAACACTGCAATACTCATCTGTGTATCGGACACTTTTTAATTACATGTTGATACAATAAAGAGCACTTTATTCTTTTGTACAGTTTTTAATTTTACAGTCCATCTTATCCATGTATATAGTTTATTTATTCCTAGATTTTACTTGCACCATTGCGTTACTTGCACTATTTTATTGAACTACACAACGCAAATAACCCTAGAAATAATTCAGCTCAGGGATTGGACAATTTGAAATTGTTTGTTTTAATTAAAAAAAGATACAACATTTACAAACACACTTTAGGGCATTATAGACACAATTATTACATTTTGAGGTCAGTTAAAATGCCGACTTCCTTCCTTCTTCTTTTGACCTTGTTTGACAAGTTTAACAAAAAGAGGTTTGAGAAATAAGTGCGCTGAACACAAATAATTTTTCTTCATGAGACCATTTATATTCATTGTTCCATAATTAGTAGTCCATGATCCTACAGTACAACACATTAGGAACAACGTGGATAAAATGGTGTGAGTTTTTATCTTATCCATTTCCTTCTCTCAAATAAATACCATGGAGTACGTCTATATATTCTCTCCTGTGTGTGTCTTCATATGAATAAGTAAATGGGATCGCCGAATGAAACCTTTCCCACAAGCGGTGCAGCTAAACGGCCTTTCCCCTGAATGCGTCTTCATGTGGCGCGTGAGATTAGATTGAGCACTGAATTTCATATCACAAACAGTGCAAGTGTAAGGTTTCTCACCAGTGTGAATTATGGTGTGCTTGATGAGATCTGCCTTCTCTCTAAAACTTTTACCACAGTCGGTGCAGCTGTGAGGTTTCTCTCCCGTGTGGATTCGTATGTGGGCGTTCATGTTTCCCACTTGTGTGAACCCTCGGCCACAGAAACGGCATGTGTGCGGCTTCTGTCCGGAGTGAGAGTTCATGTGAGTCTGAAGGGAAGAGCGCTGGATGAAGCTTTTACCACACACACCGCAACTGTAAGGTTTCTCTCCTGTGTGTGTCTTCATGTGGCGAGTCAGAATGGATTTCATTCTAAAGGTCTTGTTGCAAACGCTGCAGGTGTACGGCCTCTCTGCTGTCTCGTGCTGAGGATCCTTCATGATGACATCTCCACCGTCCCTCCATTCATTGTCACTAGTTTCACTCATGTTAACGTCACTGGCTGATAAACCACAGTCTTCTTTCTCAGCTTCTGATTTCTTGACCTGTTTACATGAGCTGCTGCCGGGCAAATTGTCTTCTTTATTATCCATTTCTTGGTTTTGGTGTGGGAACTGAATTCCATCTTCCTCATTGCTTTGCACATGAACTATATTGAACGCTGTTTCTTTTGCATCAGATTCCTCTTGCTGCTTTTCACCTGCCGGAGCAGACCTCAGGTTCTCCTCCTGCTCCTCTTTGATCTCCAGGGGCTCCTGGTCATCCTCACCCTGATCAATCTTTCTCTCACAGAGATCCTGCTCAGAGGGAGCGTATTTTACCTGGACAGAGGGCTGCAGGGGGGCTGAAGGGGAACACACAGAAAATAAGTACATTATTGAATATTTCGGTTTTTTGTTTTTAACAGAGAGGTACAGTACATGAACATGTTTTTCAGCAGCATAAGAATTTAGCTTTTTGATGTCCTTATTAAGTCTGTCATGAAAACATGGTAACAGCAACCATATTAGTGCAGCCTTTTCACAACACTACAACATGTGCAATAATGCTTTACTTTAAAAACAAAACAAAAAAAACCCTACTACTTGACTGGATGATGAACAGAAATATAATCACCAACTAATAAGATAATCAATTAATAATTTAACTGATTTTTCCCTAAAATATGGCAGAAAATGCTTTGCTTTTTTTAGCCCTTCATCTAAGGAGATTTCCTGTTTCTTTGAATATATATTAAACTGAATATGATAGGGTTTTGAACTATTAAAAGGCCACCTATTAGTTTTTACCTGTGCAAGAGTTTGAAGGCAGGAAGACCAAGACCATGGACTTCTTCCATGCCTGCTAAGGACAGCACTACCTTTTAATAAAGATATCCCTTTTCTAAACTGCCTGAGAAAAGAGAGGGGTAAGAGATGGTATTATCAGAGGACAAGTCAAATGGCGCTTTTCCACTGCAGGTTTTAGTGCGGTCCGGTCCGGGTTGGTCTTTTTTGCTTTTCCACTAGGGGTAGCACCGGCTAACGGGTACTTTTTTACTTTATTTTGGCCCTCCTCAGACGAGGATCCAAGCGAGCTGAAAATATGCTAAACTAGTGACGTAAACACTCCTGACTGCTGATTGGTCAGAGAGAATCGTCACAATTGTTGCGCGAGATAATCCCCAAGCATGGCATATATCAAGCACCATTTTTGAAACAGAGGAGCTACAGTATTTACAGATACTACAGTATTTACAAAATGGCAAAACAAAGTACGCCGTCGTATATGGTTCTAGGTAAGAAAGAAAAACGACTGGAAATACTCTGTTACAAGTGAAGTAACGTACCAAAAGTAAAAGTAGTAAGAATCACTATTAATGTTGCAGCTAGTACAATTGTGTGTGACATCCTATTTATACATATATTTATATTCATTATCAACATGCTGGACATAATGTAATTCACTTTCACGATCATTGTAATCATCTAGGGCCAGAACTGTCTTTAGTTCATCCTTACTGTTGTTCTGTTTATACATTTTATTATTATATCCTTGTGTGACCTGTACCTGTCCTGTGTTTTTCATTCTTATTACTGTTGCTGCTATAACACCTGAATTATCTTATCTTATTGTCATCCAGGCAAGAGGAAACGAGGAGAGGAGCACCTCACAGTCCTGAGGGAGATGCACACCGCAGATCAGCAGGAGCTGAACCAGGCCCAGCAGGAGCTGAACCGGGACCAGCAGCAAGAGCTGAACCAGGCCCAGCAGCAAGAGCTGAACCAGGCCCAGCAGGAACGGCACATGCAGCTGTTCTTAGAGGATGCTGCCCGGGCGAGGGAGTTGGATGCGGCCTTGAGAAGGGAGGAGAATGCTCAAACACAGGCATTTCACCAAGCCTTCCTGAACACTCTTGGCCAGCTTCTAGGGGGAATGAGCAGCCGACATGGCCCGTCTCCTCCAGCACAGGACTAGAGCCTCTGTGATCTGCTCTCTGTGAACCTGCTCTTCAAAGTGTCTATAGGAGTTTATAACACTGTACAACAAATCACCTCGGGCTGGCAGAGAACTCTCTGTACATTTTACATTTATATATTCAGTTTAATATTTAATATTCCATCTGTCACATACACATATATATTATTTATATATGTATATATATAATACCTTGCTTTATATCTTGTTATTGTTCATTTGTAAATTCAACATGTATATTTTCTACTTTCTTGTTTTTTTAATTCGTTTTTTTAATTAGTATTGTACAGTGCCATGTCTTTTTATGCTGCTGCAACACAAACACTTCCCAAATTGGGATCAATAAAGTACTTCTTACCTTATCTCTTGTTGATAAATAATTGCACCACCCAACAGCAATCATACAGAAAGAGAAGGAGGATGAGAGATCATGGGAGAAAGAGAAGGAAGGAGGAAAAGTTGCTGATACATATTTCTTTTGTAATGGTATAAAGAATAATACATGATAATGAAATGAAAATTAAATAGACCCACGTTTTGTTTCAAGGTACCAACAACAAACACACACTGGCACATGTTGCCAGTAACAGCCATTATGCATCCCCTCCCCCTCAGGGATGCAAAATGGCGCTATTTACTGTGAGACCAATATTTAGGTTGTGGCCCATAAGACTGCAGGCTCTGTTACATTTGATTTAAACAGGAGTAAGGTCCCTCAGTTTTAAAGCTGTCTAAAGGTCAAAGTTCACCTGAGTGTCACTCACCTTTACATCCGGCCAGGCTTCTTCTTTGTTGCTCGATCTCCTGCTTTGAACGCCAAACATTCTCCTCATAGTCTTTAATAGTTGTTTCAAAGATGCTGAATATTTCCTCAGCTGCAGCTTTAAGTCTCTCATTGACCAAAGCTTTTAATTTCTCTGTTTTAAACATTTCTGCGGTTACAGAAAACCTCCAGACGGGCTGCGGACTGGGTTGCCAGGTGTGGCGATAAACCAGCAATCTCATTCCTAAATCAAAGTTGTGTCAGTCAAGATACTCATCCTCTTTAAAATAATATGGGTTTAAAGATCTCAAAACATTGTCTTATATTGTTAAATAAATCTTGTTAAAATAATTTAGCTAGGGAGAATCAGATTTGACATTGAATATTAGGTCTCCACTGCCCCTAATAGCCTAACATCTCTAGGGCAGGCAACTTGGACTACATGTTTTTATTTAATCGACTCTATATTATAAAAGTATAAGCTACTATAAGACGACATCTACTAATTCAATTCATGGATTTTATCATGTAAAACCACTGAAAGATTGACATTGTGTATTTTGATATCTTGATTTGTATCTTAATGAGCTTTTTTCAGAGCTAAATAGTAAAGCGGACATTGTGTTTGAATAGAAAAATTAGCTAAATATGCCATTAATACCAATAAACCACATTGAAAATAAAAATAAAAACGGACATGGCAACACAGGCTGCAGACAGAAACTCAGGCACACAATGGAGCTGTGCTGCCCCCCACTGGCCATGAAACCAAACACTGCAACTCAATCAAAAGGGTTGATCATTTTCGACAAAGTATCTGACATAACATCTCAAAGTCTTTTCAACAGAGGTTTTAAACAGGTAAAATATGTTTTTATGGATATTCACTTTGCAGTTTTTAATGTGAAAATTTAAAAAACAGGAATTCTTTCAGGAAAATAAAACCACTTACCAGATTTGCAGTTTCAGTGGCTGACCAGGAGATGGAAGCAGATATATTCACGATATAAGGTGAATACAAATCACAAAACACAAAGTTTCAAATCAACTTTTGCAACACTTGCCTTTATGATATAAATGACTGCTGCACTTACATTTGACACGTTTAAAAGCCAATGCAGCCAAGCCAAGTTAGTGTTATGAATTATAATTGCTTCTGTCAGAGCTGTACCCAGACAAATTAAGTAAACACAAATGATGTCATCCAAACAAATGCTCTTCTCAAACAGTATCCATATCTTACTCTAGGTTGTAACAATTAGCTTCATTACATGCAGGTTTGAGGATTATATTTCAACCTAAAATATGTTAAGTTGTACTCATTTACATTTAAGAACGTTTTCTTACAAAAATGCAATGCAATGTAAAAAAAATGTTTTTTTTCTCCCTATTAGCTGTTTCCTTTGTGTCCTAGCCAGGCTTTTGAAAAATACCAGAGATACCATTCATGGTATTGTTAGCTTGGACGTGAGGATTAAAGTCC
>CALSBZ010046709.1:221516-233069 GCA_943591055.1 Gobionotothen gibberifrons
AATTTGTTTTATTTCTGGTTGTGTTAAAAATAATATAGTTTTACCTCTTCACATTCACCACTGCAACCCTGAGTTGTTGTGGAGGTGGAAGGTGAGTGCATTTTTCAAGGATATCTACACAGAAGTGAATAAAGGTAAACAAGGTTCTACTCATCATCAAGATTAAACTGGCAAGGTCACAAGCCTTTCTTTTTACCTACCATTATCTTTGAGGCTACAGTTTTACAGCTTCAGTATTCATGAAGTGAATCACGTTGTGCACCGTGATCTTTATGATCTTTGCAATGCATCTGACCCGGTAATCACCGTTCACAGTCACTGCACCGAGCAACGAGACACTACAAATGAAATCCAATTTACCAAACTGTTGTATGATAACAGCACTCTGATGATACTTTAATGGAAGTCTATCAAAAGGACATGGGAAGGCAAATGATAAACATTTGAAGGGTGGAGCAATATCATCCGTAGAATATATTGAAAAGCAAATTACTGTTTTTTTTATTGAACATTTTTATTGTGTCACAAAACAAACTGAAGCTTTCAATAGCTTCAGGAAAGAGGCTCACTCAACTGGAACATTTATAAAAGTGGTTGTCACAGCAATTTAGGGTAATGCTGTTTTGTTTTGACCTCAGTGCCAACAAATCTCCTGCAACTCCATACTACCCAGTAAATATAACACCAATGAGATGGTGTTACAGAGATGTTTAGGTAAGCTTGAAAATATGCAAAGGCAGAAGTCACACAGAGAACTGGAGTATACAGAGGTAGGCATTTACTTTGGTGGCCCAGAAGCTCAAAGCACAGAAGCATTTCACAAAACAAATGAACAAAACCAAATTAAAAATCCATAAGAAGTGTGCAGCTGTTGTTATTGTCATGCAACAAAGACAGATTAACAGTATTGTCTGCATTGAAACATTTGATTGACTGCACTTTCTGATTTCATATATTTTATTTATAGATTAGACCTGCAAAGATAATACAAAAATGGATGGGCTTGTTCGGAGTCAAATAGAACAATGAACATCCTCCTGTGATTAAAATGGGTACATCTCATATTGTACTTGAACAATGAGCTCTGCTGGTAGATCGAGAACACAACTAAAAGGCCTCTTCATGTCACAAAACAAGATGAAAGAGAGACAGAAATATCTGATGGTGTACATATACTCTTTCAGCTTAGAGTGATATCTGTATGTGTATTTTGTTTGAATGTAAGTATGCCTTCTGTTTTGTGAAATGTGGTGTACCTTTATCCAACAGCATGGCTTTAATGGCAATGATGTCATGTTGGTCGCCCCATCACTTTGGTCCAGATATCATAACAACTCGTGGATGCACTGCCATGAAATGTTGGACAGGCATTGGTGGTGCAGGGAGGATAGAGACGACTGCAGTGAGATTTCCTCTACTGCACCCATTCTGCTTGTGAGTGAAATGCCTCCACAACCATTATATAAAGTGCCACTAAATGAGGTAAACACATTAGATTCGTCCCATCATTTCGTTTCTGACTTTTTAATTTTCAAGTTCAGTGGCTCATGTTCTTTTAGCTTAAAACCCGAACATAGTACATCTAATTTGTCACCTGGGGCTCAGTTTTATTTATAAAAAAACACTTTCATTTGAGGATTTACCATGGTAATCGCCTGAATCCAGATACATGGAATATTGTTTAAGTTTCCCTTACTACATAACCATCTAAATGTCATAACGTAGTAAATGATTTACGGATATTAAAGATGTTAGACTAGAGATGTGCTGTAAAATCAGCTATAGGCTACGGAGCAGGAATCTCAAAGATAACATGTGTTTCATATTGGTTTTATGATTACATCTTTGTAGTGGTCTGCTCTGAATAATTACTGTTTCTTCTTGCTGCTATTGAGTGTTGTCATCAGTGTTAAATGCCAGCAACAGATCAGACTGATTATACCAGACTAGTAAATGAGTCTCTCATGATATTGGTTTTCACAGTGTGGTCATTTGGTTGATCCGTTCATAACAGTGTTGTTGGTCTGCCCAAATGAGAACATATCTCATGTATATGCTGTAGATAACCCAATTTGCGTTATTTGAGACTGAAGTGGATGTTGCACTGTTTTTGTTGCTTTCGTTGCAGTTTTATATATATAATATATCTTATAATATAATTTAGGTGAACTTCCTGTTTCATTTGTATGCTTTTATTTTGAAGGCAAGTTCACGCGGCTGACAGGAAGTTGTTGTGGCCTTAGAAACAGTGACGGAGAAAGTGATATATTCTATGTAACGACCATAGACTGTATATATAGGTAACGACGGAGAAAAAGAAGAATGGATTGTATATTTGAATGTTAGCACCCCCGAAGAGGCTAAAGCTCTTACGTTGGGTCTGGAGTCTGAATACATTCTAGTTCATCAGTAAAGCCTACGACCATTATTCGGAGGGAAATGCTACATATGCATTATGCAGAGACAGAGAAAGGAGCAATGTTAGATGAAAAGATATTTTACTAAAGTAAAAGTAGTAATACCGCAGTGTGGGAGTTTGCTGTCACAAGTCAAATCGTTATGTTGAAAATAACGTTATATTGTCACGAGGTAAGAAAATTAGGAGCTAAATGCAGAAAGAAGATGAGGCAAATATAAAGGCATAAACAAAAAGCAAGCTTTTAATTAAATAAAGATGATACAAAATGGCGGATCAGACTAAGCAAAGCAAAACCAAAAATAAAGAAAACCTGCATGAGCCCAGACCAATAGCAGGAACACAGGAAGAAACATATGAAAAACCAAGGATGATCACCAGGGGACACAAGACTAATCACAAAGACACAATGGTCAAAAAAAGGCCAAGAAAATATGAAGAGAGTTCATAAAGACTTCACAAATGACAACTGTGAAGCTAATCGATCTTGTATTTCAAAACAACTTTTTTAGTAACTATAACATGTAGAAAATGAGCTGTGACTGACTATAGTGACTAACTCGATGATTGCTTCACACGCCTCAATCTGTGCTGCTGCTGCTGTTTTTTTGTCGAGGAGAGCTAAATGTCAGCATCTAACCAAACTACCTATCAGACAAATGGATGACCGGCACCTTCCCACGCATTATCGAACAGGGTGACAAAGAGATAGAGTCTGTGTCTGTGAGTTAGAGTGAGTGTGTATATATATATATATTTATATTGTGTGGTGCATGATCAACCTGTCGGGTGTTTGCTTTTCAATCATGACGGCCTCGCTGCACATTATTCCTCTCTTAATGGCTATATTGAGATTTAGCGAATGGTAACTAACTAAAGAACATGAACTGTAGACAAATTGACGTTATGTTATTGCAACAAATATTCCAAACATATGTATTAACCAAAAAGTGATCACATTTAAAAGAAAATAAAGCAAGTCTTGTTCCTCAGAATTAACCAAAGCTTTCAAAGTCTTATTTTTGGCAGCTTCACGCATCATAATTCAGTTACTGAAATGTGATTTTACTGAGCTATGTGTTTTTGGCCCATTTCGGCTACTGAGCTTATGCTCCATTTTAAAGTGTCACATATAGCGCTTCACTCCCACTCCACTGGCTGGGATTTCAATTGAGTTTTTTGGCCTGTTCCACCAGAGCATGTGTAAGACGACATATTTCTCTTTTGTGCCTCAACTGTGACACAAAGAATGCTTCAATTTTTCTCATACTGCCTGTGCTGCAGCACCTCTTTTCACCCTCTGTCTGAAACCAGAGCTGGCTGGCTCTGTTGTGATTGGTCAACCGTCTAGAGATGTCCTGCCCCGTAGCCTATCATGTACAATGTGTTGGAGCGCTAGCCAATAGAAGCGCGAGTGTTACTATGTTACAAAAGTAAACACAGGAGTCTAATGGAGGCGTTTCTGGCAGGATTTTAGCCTTTTCAGACCATTTACATGCACAAAAACCTATATAACACACTTCAGAGAAGGAAAACCTCCAAAAGTATAATGGGACCCCTTTAACAATTTGGTAGTTGTGCTGTACTATAGAATCATTACCTTTATGCAAGCAGTCCAGTAGTGTATGCTATGGGGGAACTAAGACAGCGTACTGAGAGTGTGTTTGCCAGCCCGGTGGGCCCAAATGTTCCCAGAAAAGGGAAACCTGCTTTTGTGACAGTTCTGGTTTCTGTTTGTTGGTTTAAAGTTTGACAGTGATGATAAATAACACTGCACCAACGAGCCCTTCATCCCCTTGCCAGACTTCAGAGCAAAAGTGCTGCTGTGCTGACAAAAAAAGCTGGGAGCTTTAAACATTCTCTACTGGGGGATTAGTCTGTTTATGAGTTCAGTATTTTTGCTGCAGTACTTTTCTATGAGATAATTATTAGGTTAGAGTGAAGTAAATAAATCAGTTACTTAACTCTATTGTAAAACGAAATGCAATCTCTTGCTGCAGCTTACATGAAGAAAAGTAACTATAAACCAGTTGAGGGACATTTTGTATTCTGCACTGACAAGCCAACACACTAAAGGTGGATTTATGTATCTGTGTCAGTGTGTTATGTCTGTACAGACATTTGGAGAGAGAACTGTTTTATATTTCACCGTAGGATTTTACCTGTTGGTCGTAGCGAGAAACAGCCTTTCAGTCACAACATGTTATATTATTGAATAGGAAAAATGAAGAGTCTCTCTGATGTTGTATAAACAATCTCTATTAAGAAATAGCAGACTGCAGAATGCCCAATTGACCAATCAAAATCAAGTATTCAACAAAGCAGGGTAATACAAAATGATAAATGATCACAATAGACCACATTATAAAAAGATACCTTGACTGCTTCTGTACAGCACATATTTTCCATTTTACTCTCCTCCGCTGCAGTACATCTGTTTGCTTATGTGGTTCAGTGTGAACAGCTGAAGAGCAGAAGTGAAAGTCAAAGGATAGACAGATTGAGAGTGAGAGGGGCAGAAATGAGAGAGTCACACAGATCAACTGGAGTCAACGCAGTCAGCAAGGCCAGTGACAGGCAGTCCATAATGTAGATGCAGAACCACACTCTGTCTGTTAAGCAAATAAGAGAGAGACACACACACACACACACACACAATACAATACTATATATAAATATTATAAACTTGTGTTGTTGGGGTATGGCAGTGTTGCATACTTGTTAGACTTCAGATTGGATTCAAATGTTTTCTGATACATCTCATACAGACATTGCTCTCACATGCTCAGCTACACAATCACACCTTTTTAAATGTGATTCTTGTGAGATCCGTAATAACACTGCCTGCACATAACACCCTGTATGTGTCATGCCAATGTTATATCAATACCTGATAGAAACAACTGTGAAGTCCTTTTAACAGACAGATGGTATTGAAGTCACAACAAAAAATTAGGGGGGACTGACTTTGCACAGCGGTGACTGTGACTTTGAACTAAAGCCCGGAGACTTAAGGTATAAATAATAAAAATAAGTGTTCTCTGTTTTTGGAGCAGAGAGAATGAGAGCAGGTGGGAACAAACAAAACAAGGTATTTTAAGCTGTGTTGATGCAGACAATTCGCAAAACATTATTCCCTCATGTGTGAATGTAGGGAATATTTGTTTTTCTCCATCAAAGTAGTAGTAGTAGTAAAATATGAAAAGGTTAAATCCAGCAGGAAGTCCTCAGAGCAGCAGGAGTAGGAGGAACAAAATAATAATTCAAGAGCTTACACCAAAGCACTCTGTATCACGCATGTCACCAGATTTCATTCTTCACAATTAATCAATCAGATTTTTTTCTTTTTTGCACAATATAACTAATTACAGATATGTCTCAGTCAGGAGGCTTTACATCATGACACCCTCTGCTCTTAGACCCTCACATCGTACAAGGGAAAACAATCAAAAATGTGAAGAAATCTCGGGGACAGCGACAGAGGAGGAATCCCTCTCCCAGGACGGACAGATGTCTAACAGGTGTTGTGTGTATACATTAAATAAGATGAACAGATTACACAATTGATACAACTGACAAGGTAAATGTTAAAAGATGGATCAAGTTGGATGTAAACAATTTTCCAGGTTCTGCCAAAAATAATTACGTAACACAATAAGAAAGTAAACAAGTCCTTGCATACCTTTCACTAATAATCTTGCACACTTTTGCACGAAAGATTTATACAGTGAATGTGACTCAGGGTGAAGCGTGCTCTAGAAAATACACAGTGTGATTCTGTATCAGACATTATTTATTTAACAGTCCCTTAACCCCCAAATATCCTTTCACAGGAAGAAGTTAATCTGTGCTTCATTCCTCTCAAAGATAAACAGAAATCACAAACCGTACCCTCAACCAGGCCAAACAACTTGACATATTCTTCTTTAAATAAATGTAGTTTTGAACAACTCGGGATGTATTTTAAAAACAGATGAAGCAATTTCCTGTGAGGCCAGCCGTAAACCGAGTGTATGCACTTGAATATAGCACATGATATGCACACAGTACATGGCATACATAGGGGCGGTGCGTTTAATGTTCTAACAGCAATGAAACTAAAAGGACATACATCATGCTACTTCTTATTGTTTCAAAGAGATAACATTTTTAACTGTCATGTGGAAGTGACTGTAGACTATAGCAATGACATTTACAGAAAGGCTGTCGATACAATCACTGAAATATTATTTGTCATGCAATGTGTTAAGAAAACATCTTCCATGCTGTTCATGTTAAAGGCAGCAAGTACTACATGGACTTTGTTGAGATAAATATTGTACAGTTGAGTAGTTCATAAAAAAGGCCATAAAAAGTGTATTTTCAATCATAGCTGGTTCAAAAAACCTGAAAAGATTTAGGTAGTAAATGTAGCACATATTAAATAAACCCTCAACTAATTGATCATATAAAGCTAAATGTTACCTTCAACCCACAGACCAATAGCTTCACAAGTTACATTCAAGTAATGTGTGAACTGAAACTCTTAATTTTCTCAACTCAAAATGTTTGTCATTTTTTAAATCAAATGTACTCTTAATTTGATATGGTTTCTTTTAAATCTGGCAATCTGTATTATACCTAGTGCATACAAGGCCAACAGGGGAACCTTGTTTAACATGATTTAGCAGTGATGTACATGTAAAGTAAGAGTAGATACTACTCAAATTAAGGATGTTGTGTGACGTCAAAAAGACAAATGGAACATTTTAAACAAAATCTATTTACTTAAAAAAACAACTTTTTAAAAAGGCATATTTGAAAATCTAAAAACCACGCTTGATTATATGTTGTAGGATATTATAAGGTCATGTTATTCATAGTACATCTTGGCTAGTACTAAACTACTAATGATTTTTGCCTGAATCCGTTTCAAGCACAATCGCCACCTGGATTATGTTCAGTTGAAACAATGAAAAACGTACAATTGTTTGGGTAATAAGGCAAAACATATTAGAGTCTGGGTGTAAAAGGCACAGGACTTGACAAATACATATTTTGCTTCTATTCACACTGTTTTGTAACTTGAAGTAAGTTCTGTGTGAACATTATGCGACCTAATCCTTAAGAAATGTGTGTTGATATAGTATATGACAGATAGATTTGCAGTTAAAAGTTGTACATACATTCATACAGTAGAAGAAGTAACCCTGAGATGTACCCTTGTTATGGCAGTGGCAAAGCATTAATAATCATCTTTTTAAATCAAAATAAAACTGATCTACTTCATTTTCATATAACACCAGAAAGAAATATAGTTTGAAGAGTAAAATGTTAGGCTTTGATGAAGAAAATGTCAGCATTATAAACAACCCTTGTTGTGCTGGACACATCATAAAGGTTCAGTAAATACTGCAGGGTACTTCATACAAACGTATTCTCCAGCCTCAAATTTAAACATAATTCATTTTCAAGCTCAAAGTATTTCCAGTTGTATTTACAAGGAAGGCAATCAAAGTATTGGTTAGATGATAGGAGCCGCTTCACATGTGGTTGTTATAAAAGAAGCCTAGCAATGATTTTATTGTTAGCAAAACATAAAAACAACTGGTATAAAAGTAATAATGTATATTGTGGTTTTGTGTTAGAAATGAACAGACTTATTTCATGTCATATTATAAAAGAGGAAGCAAAAGTGGATGTATTGTTTGTCTGCGATTATCCCAGAGACTCTCCTGGGCCCAATGCAGCTAAAAGCCCTGATCTCAAGGAGCTCTTAGGTCCCACGCATGCATTAGTACTCTGTATGTTAACACAGTTATTAATAATTCACACCACATTCTGCCCTTTGAACATTTTTGTTTTAGATACATATGTTCAAACTAAAAAAGGAATCTTGTTGTTGAACCTTTCCTTTGGACCAAAAGAAAAACATGTAGTAATTGTGCAGTTCAGTGTAAGCTCACACTGTGGCTGCAGCAGCATCTGGAACCACGGAGTCATTCAACCAACTAGGGGTGTTGGCTGGAGTCCATTTGCTGCTTTTTAGTTTTTTGTCTCCGTCAGTCGATCTCAGGCATACACATGAACCACTTAGCCATGTGGCCCTGACTCTTTGCTGCTCTTTGATGTGCGTTTGAGTCCAGTAGGTCCATGTAGTGACCGTACTCACTGATGGAGTCTTCAACACGGGTCATGTACAGCCAGCTGATGATCACACCGAAGAACTGGAGACAGAAAGACAGACGGAAGATGATTAGAGAAGGATGTCAACATGTGAGCTCTTCTTTTCTTTTAAATGTTTAATTGCTTCCGTTAGGGAAATAATTTGCTTAGGTATTCATCCTTTGACACAGTTCATCATTTTCTCCTCTCACTGTCTCCTTTCCCATGGCATAGGTCTACGGCCTTGGGTATAACTGCTATCTCTCTTTAGGAGGGGCAGCTTGGGCGCATTGTTGTTGCCAGTCTATGACAGAGCACAAGCCACCATGAGGTAGTTTACTGTTCAGGGACATAGGCTCCCTGGCGCGCATTCTTTTCTATGGACGAGAGCTCTAGTTAGATTCAGGGTCCATAATGTTTAGTCTCACTGATGAAGAATGTTGATTATTACACTCCGAACTAGATAAAACATCAAGCTGCAGAAAGAGTTCTTCAGAATTGGTTTGGCAACGCTGTGTCAACTCGTGACACACCACCTGTCTTGTCAACTCTCTGGCCGAAACTCCAAATAAACCGTCAGTGTTTGCCATCAAAGCTCCAGCTCTCCTCGTGTCTCCTTCATGAGTCGGTGACTCCCACTGCATTGCTACACAGAAGTTTCCTCCTCAGCTTCCCTCACTTGCATGTTATATTATCCTTGTGTCCTTATACCTCTCACGTCAGAAAGGATTATTATATGCAAGGACAGGAATCATTTAAAGAGAAATTAGACCTCTTTTCCCGAGCTGGATCGCCTGTCAGCTGGCATGTTGGAGCATATCAGTGTAGTGATGTGCCCCAACATGCCAAAAGTGAAAATAACTCAGCGGTTTTTAATTATACCCAATCATTAAAAACCTGATTTCTTTATTTATATTGCTCTAACAGATCTTTCAGATGACAGTTTGATATATGTCACATAAATATATACTTTCACCTGACTCACAGGCATTTTCTGCCAGTTACTCAATAATCATAATTTACTGCTCAAATAAATACAAAATTAAAATAAAAAAAAGACTTTCCCTTATCCCTGAATATAATATCATCCATGATACAACTATTAGAATAAGTGCCTTGCTTTTATGACTCCAGTCAAGTTAACTACTAAATGTTTTGGTGTTTTTTGTGAAACATAACAGAATGCCTTACATTTCATTACAAACAGACACATTTCTAATAAAATCTTCCCAATACAATTATTCATTTCCTAAAGCCGGGTAAAGTTATTTCATAATCATTGATCTCGAAAAACTTGAAGGATATTTCATTGTAAAGCGTTGTCCTTTAATCATCACAAATAAGCCCACTTGACAATAAAAACTTGACATTTTCCTTGATCTCATAAAATGTGTACTTTTTCTTCAGACAAGATAACCTTCCTGTTCCTTCAGCTGATGGTCGTGTCCATTAAGGTAGAAGTGAACACAGAGATCGTTTTAGTTTGCTTCTGATAAGCAAAAGGCTCAACACTGTAGCCGTATTTTCATCAGATTATTTATTTCTAGCTTTGAATCAAACATCAAAAGACCGCTTTTACTGCAACATGACTATAAAACTGCCTTGAGGGATAGTTTGTGACGTATTTGTGTCCGTGTGTATTTGTGTGTGTGTGCGTGTGTACCTGAGGCACTAGGATCCCTAATAGCAATCCAGCCATAATCTTATAGTTGTCCATGAGCCAGATGAAGAAGGCATCCGTGCAGCCTCTGATATGGATGGTCTCGATCAAATCCAAACGCTGCGGGACACAAATAGCTTGTTACAGGCCTCGAAAATTACCTAAGACCTGCAGCATAGTGCATCAATCAATATTGGGACTTAATAATCTTACATATCAAAATAAAAATTAATGTTTCACTATAAAATAACTGAAATGACAAAGTCCTCGATGTAAGTCAATTCAGTTATCATAGTCAATTCAATACACAGCAAACATTTTATATTTTGCCTCATTAAAAAAACAACTAACACAACAACTGAAACTGAAAGAGAGGAGCTGCACTTCAATGAGACATCAGTCTTCTCTTAATTCAGGACCCGTCCACAGGGAGACGAAACCGATTTCGAACCGAAGTCGATTTCAAAAAAGTCTTCCGTCCACACGGAATCGGCTCAAGAAATTTGTCCGTCCAAACGAAACCGCTCGAAACCGCTGGAGACGCTGTAGTAGATATGCCGGGCCTGTAAATGGCGCTGTACTTCCGCCACAAAATACACCAAAAGCAGTGAATAAGACCCCCCCGAGCATGGGCATAAGGCATAAACAACAAACAAGGTTGTTCATGTAGTTCTCCGTGTCCACTTGTTGCTGATGGTTGTGGTAGAGGAGCTGTCGATTTTGCACTAAAATCTGTATCATGGTCAGTAGCGTCTGGAGCACGAATGCAACCCGGTGATCCGCCATTGTTGTTGGCGAAACGCATCAGCAATGACGCGGGGGTGAGTAGGAGAGGTGGGGAGAGGCGGGGCTATGGCGTCATCGATTCGGGAAAAGATCGTATAGGGCGTACACACGGAGCCGCAAGCGTGTCGTCTCCAGACTTACCCACTTTGGGAGCCGCTTTCAAAGTTTATCGGTTTCGGAGCGGCTCCGTTTCGGCTTCGTGTGGACGAACCGTCTATATACGATAAAGAACTTTAGCGGATATAACTGAAATCGTCTCCGTGTGGACGGGGCCTCAGTAACCTTTGACGCCTTACCTCTTTTTCCAACACCTTGTACCCACACAAAGTGTTTGCCACTTCATTAGGCTGGAGGGAGAGAAGCAAAGAGAAGAGATGAAGTTAGGAGGTAGAAATGAAAAGTGGGAGACAGAAAAGCAGAATCAACAGCAGACAAATAAGGAGGCAATCTCGAAATTGAACCCGACACACATCATAACTGCCCCTCTCATGCACACACTGATGACAGTCCTGCTACAAGATTGATGAAGACATCAAAAGAAAACTGT
>CALSBZ010046709.1:238069-250766 GCA_943591055.1 Gobionotothen gibberifrons
ACACACACACGGTACAGGTCAACAAAGTGCACCGTGAAACATCTGTTGATTGGATAAATACAAAAATCATCAGAGACGATTGCTTAAAATCATATTTAAAGGAATTCTTCTTCCCAAAATAGGCGCATTCACACCGCAGTACTTTTCCCACAAAGGTTCATGAGAATTTAGTTCTCATGAACTAAGTACAGATCGCGTTCACACCGGAATAAGTTCCCTGGGGGAGGATTAGGCAAATGAAGCCGCTGACGTCACTTCTTCTTCTGCTTTGGGTTTACTGGCAGGCCGCAAACAACTTCACGGCGTATACTGCCACCCGAAGCCCCACGGCCGGAGGTCCCCGGGGTTGGGGACTGGCCGACATCTCATCTCCACCGCTCCCATGTTTTCTTTTGTGTTGCCATAAGTTAGTCTCTCTGCGTTTCTGCGCTGGGCTAATGCTAATGCTAATAATGCTAATGCGAGGATAATAAAATGGCGGCTTCACAAAACTTTTTGGGAGTTTTACGGGGCGTGGTTTGCATTCCGCCCAGCCAATCAGACATAGGAACCTTTTTCTCCCACGAAAGTCCCTGCTCTCTAGCAGGAACTGAAAAGGGGGTAAAAAAGGTTCTCATGAACTCATTTTTGTTCCGGCTCTTTTTGGTGTGAACGCGACATTTCGGAACTATATCGGAACTAAAGTGGGAAAAGTACTGCGGTGTGAACGCGCCTATTGATAGCACTCTAATAAATGACATCACAGCAACACTATTAACTTTACTTTGTAGCAATACTGTAAAATATTTTATTAGGGAGCCAGAAAGAGAACAAATAGGACAAAAGGTCAGACGGTAAGAGAGGACAAGACAAGTGATATGGAGAAAGGATGAATAAATGAATACATAAAAAGTGATCAATATGCTGACATTTTGCCAGGAAGTTTCTCCCTCTACTTGTTGGCCTCACTTGATACGATCGCTTTTTATCCAGCACCGGGTCAGGACCCCGAATGAGGTTCACAGTAAGGCAAGCAATTATGATTCAATCAATGTCTACAAGTGTAGGGTAGTCCAAAACTATTATTACTGCACACTGTGTTAAGAGCTTAACAGCGCGACTGTGGAGCAAAAGGTAATTAAAAAATCCTGCAGTACATTCTGTCTTTGGGCAGATGATTGGAATTGAGTCCAGTTCAGACAGGACAAAGGCCGACATTTATAAAGTACAAAGCTTTAACAACAACTGCCAAGTACAAATTCTTAATAGCCACCGACAGACAAGATGAACAATCTGTGGACAAGGACACAACAATTACACCCAGCGGAGGAAATTGAAAGAAGAAGATTGATATTGATTGAGCACACACACAAAGGCCATCAAACAAGCTTTGACAAGAAACCCTCATGAGAGATGAGAGAGGGATAACACCAGGATAGAGTTGGGTACCATTCACAGTTGACTGATAACAGTACATGGAATTTGCTACCAGTAGCTTTTACTGTACTTAATCTGTAATAGCAAAAATATAATTCCAGTTGTAAAAAGTAAGCTTAAACTTATTTTCAATGTTGTACATTTGTAAAACATTGGGTTAGGCATTTTAAACGTTTTAAACACTACCCACATTAAATCCCCTCCCCCCCAACATCCAGCCTGTCAGTCTGTCACCAGGGCTTAAGGTCAGACAAACACCAGGATATCTCGGAGGAAGCTCTCGTGGGACCTGTTGCTCTGGCCAGCTTTGAATTTTGCAATACAAATACTACAGCTTGAAAAATGTAAGCACACGTTGTACTCTCCACTCACTGTCACTTCACAAGCTGCAGGGATGCTGTATTTCACTCTCCCTAACCCACATACTCACTCTCCGCTGAGCTGCTCTACTCTCACACAGATACGCTCTCTGGAACCAACTGATTAAATGTGAATCGATACTCTGTAATATCAACGTAATTTGGACGGTTCCTCTGAAAGTACAGATTTTGTGACACAACTTTACACCTAGCATCAGATAGAAAATATATCAAAGGACCAAGAACTCTGGAGGTCCCCGTCGACACAACCTATACTCCTGAGAGGGTGCCAAGGGTAAGTTAATACAGGCTGTTCAGGAGAAGTTGTGTCCTCACAGGACACACTTAAAGTACCCATCTCCCAAAAAACCTGACGTACCAATGCGACAAAGGGAAGATGAGAGAAGAAACTGTGAAGACTCCTTGTCACTTTCATATTTAAGACTGGGTTACAAAATGTGTTAATTGAAGTTTCAGTCAAATTCAACACAAATCAAATGTATTTATGTTTCCTTCATCTGTCTCAATCAAATGCCATTTCTGTTTGTTCATTTTTATTAACTGTTATCTCTTTATATCTCTTTTTTCTTATTTAGTCTATGTCAACATCTTCAGAGGTTAATCACTGGGAGACAGCCCTGAGAGACAGTCGAGTCTCTGAGTAAGAAGTATTTGCAGATGGACTGATTTAGTTGCTATCTGCTTTACTGACTGATGACCGTCTGTTCACTATCTGACTAACTGAACAGCTAATTGACCAGCTGACTGCTCAAAGTGTGGCCCCAAGACAGAAGTCAGGCCATCCTTTGCTTCCTGCCGTCATTATAACATGCCATCCATGCAGCAACAGATCTTTCTAAGGTCCACATTGAAAACAAAGCTACAATACCATTTAAGATCAAATTGGTAGGTACATTAAAGGTTTGCGTGCCATTACCTTGACTCCCATAGTCTAAGTCTAGGATTTCCTTTTCCAAACTAAGTATTTAACAAGAAGCAAATGCTCTCTGCAGTTACATTGGGCGCTGTCTTTTTTTCCATTAAACTCACCAAAAACGCTAGAGAAGTAAAAATTAACCATTTAACTCACAGGAAGCAAACACAATGAACTGTAGCTTTCCACAGAGTGATGGGCATCGGCACGGGGACATTATTTGCTCTAAATTAACAGTAATGATGACCCAGGTTATTTTTTAAATGTTGATGACTTATGTGGTTAAAACCTATAATCAGGAATAAACCCCCATCAAGCCTGCACCAAGCTGTTCTCTTTACTGTACAAACGTGCCTGCTGTTTTTACTTTGCTGCAGCTGCTTTAACACTAAAAGGGTTCTTTATCATCCCAGCACTGAAGGATTTGCATTAAATTGACAATCCCATTTGTTTAGGTTGAATATTTGAACCCTTGTGAGCTATAAACTACCATCTGTTTACAATGTCTGTGCCGACTTTGAGAAAACAGCCGGTTTAACAGTGGATCATATTTAGAGAATATCATAACATGTATTCATATGATTCTTAACCCTCCGGTATCATTCGATTGCACTACGCAAAGTAGTCATTCGGGACAAAAATGTCCACTGCCAAAAATGTCCACTGCCAAAAATGTCCACTGCCAAAAATATTATATTAAAAGTTTTTTTTTCTCAAGTTTTTTGGGTTCAATCTTTAAAGCAACTTCCGCCCTAATCAAAAATACCAAATATGTAATTTTGGTTATGTAATATGTAATCATTTTCAGGATTTTAACCCTTTAAATGCCATTTTGAATACATCAAATCGCTGTTGTTTTTCATGATAAAAACAGAGAAAGGGATTTATTTTCCATATAATACATATCTGGGGAATGGCTTTTTATCACAGTCTTGGATACGTCAAAGAAAAAAACATCCACAGTGATACCGGAGGGTTACACATATGTTCCTGTCAATTTGTAAAGGCCAACATTGTGAAGAGTGTACCTGTAATCACCTGATGCGGTACTTGGTGGTGAGCACTAACAAACCCTTATTCATCTGGCCAAATATCATGCCTCTATCATGTGCCATCCCATGGCAATTATAGTGACGGATCGTTGTTCAGCGTCACTTGATCAATTGAAGACGGAGACAATGCAGGTAAAGATCTTTAAAAAGAGCATGCCGTTGTTTTTTTTTTAGAGCATCAGAGACGGCAAAAACATTTAACAAAACAAAGATTGACTTAAAAACGCTTCAAATGGTCTGGGTGCAAGACCAAAAACCAGCATGTCAAAAAAAGAGCCGTTACGTGGTTTGAATGGCATGCCAAAATAAATATGGCAAAGGAACAACAACTATTCTTGGCAGTCGTGAAATGAGTGACACAGATGGCACTCAGTTAATCAACTGATAAACTTGGAGTCATGTTTCTCTCAGTAGAAAATACATGAAGTATAAACAGAATTTCTTCTATTTCTCATCAATCTGAACTGTAGGCAACAACACATTTATTTCAAGCTTTATCATACCATTACATTCCAGCCCTCATTTTCATATTCTTTCCCTCTCCTACCTACTTTCTTTGTATTTCTGACAGGACTTGCTTCCCACATCTTATCTGCTTAGTCCTCACATAAATCTGTTGACTGAAACAATAAAAAAGGCAATGCAGTTCATGACTTTTGTATCGTCATGCAGATATCTTAAAAATAGCATATGAAGAAAAACAATTGAGTCAGTAAATGTTCTTAAACAGCAGACACTACCTCCAGTACGCAAGGGTTTGAGATCACAGTAACTGCACTGCCAAAGAAGGATGTAACTTCTGAGGCAGCCTCACACTGATAACAAATAAACATAGAAACTCAAAAACAAAACACTTATATTTTCACCTGTAATTTGACTTTGACATTTGAAGTGTAGTGATGCCTTACAGGCTCATGCTTCAGGGCGGGGATTGTCATGTTATCAATGAGGTAAAGCACTTGTAATGCCACAAACTGACAGACTACTGATGTCACATGTAAGTACGAGCCTTCCTCACAATGGTGCTTAAAGGGAAGATAATGATGTATAATTGTATCTCTGTGATGATAAGAGCGGCAACAACAGTGGGGCTACAGTAATACAACCAGACAAAAAAATCTATCGTACCACGTGAATGACGGACTGTTCCTCTCAACGTTAAGCTGCCTCCTCTGATGGATCGGCACACTTTGATCAATCCCCGGCCGCTAATTACATGAATCCAGATGTCAATAACAGAGTAACAACTTTGGTTTGAGAGATTCACCTTTACATTTAAAATAACTTTATTAACAGCCCATTTCTAATATTTTGTTTGGTTTTTCTCCATAGATTGTGTATGTTTTTCATCTGGTTCTAGGGTACTGTAAAATGAGAAGATATATGATTATCACTTTAAACATTTCACTCATAATGCCATATGTCAAGATTGCACAGATGACATTACATAGCTTTATTGTTATTCGACAGACTTTACTATATTCCGACTACTGACCTTTCTTTTCTTAGTAAGTTCATTGACAGTTATATAGAAATAATACAATAGGTAATGAACAGCGTATGTGGCTTGAGCTTAAGAGCTTATCATAACTGAAAAACAGCTTTTTATTAATCATTGGCGTTATACTAAATTATAATACATTCGTTGCCTCTTCCCAAAAGAAACAGCATGTTACTCCACATGGGACTAAATAAATGCCTGGCTTTAATGCATTATAATCAATTTATGCAACACATGGGATTTAATTTATGAATTGTATTAGTGCATAAGGGGATTAGCATTCAGACCTCTGAGATCATCACACAGATCCAAAATGCGTTACTGATAACATGAAATCAAAAGCCTTCTATCTTTCACTGAGCTTTGACGGTTGATCAGTGTGTGTGTGTGTGTGTGTGTGTGTGTGTGTGTGTGTGTGTGTGGGTGGTTGTGTGTGTGGTTGTGTGTGTGTGTGGTTGTGTGTGTGTGTGTGTGTGGTTGTGTGTGTGTGTGTGTGGTTGTGTGTGTGTGTGTGTTTAGGATTTATTAAATTGTTCTTGTACTGTCTTCTGTTATTGCTTTTCCTGTAGATATTTTATCATTACATTCATAAACACAAACTACTTGTTTTTTTATATGCATTTTAATGTTTAATTGAGTTTCTCATGTTAAAATGTGCTTTGTAAATCCAATTGCTTAGCCCTGCTTTGCCCAAATGCCACCAAAGCCTCCTGTGATGAATCCCAAATGAACCTATAAATATGCATGATCACATTTTTTGTCACACTGACAAACACACAGCGCTTGGCAAATTAAGTCAGAGTCTGTTGAAAACCGAATGGCTTTGTTGTTTGTACTGCTGCAAGACTTCTTGATATATAAACACAACATCCTGATTCAGCGGGTGTAACAACACTGAACGCTGTAACTTCAAGATACATTCACGATTGATGGCGTGGGCGGGTGGTGTCTAGAGTTACTTCAATTCCCTCTGTTGAGCTTCTTGCAATAAGAACCTGAAGTGGTTTATGATTACTTTTCTGATTATCTATTATGTAATGGTGAGCACATAAAGGAACTCGCTGTCCTTCTGAGTGTTGAAGCCTAAGGCAGCCATTCCTGGTGGAATAACTGTCACTTTCCCATTAGAGAGTGGATATAAAAAGGTCAGCTTGAAATGTACTATATACAGCATATAATATGACCTGCCACTAATTCATAGTTTTGTTTTTTGGCTCCGGGATCTTTTTTTCATTTCCTGCTGATAAACACCTGAAACAATTTAGAGCTACATCGTCAAATGTAATTTTTTATGTCTTTTAAACATAAATATGTGTCCCCGGTGTGTCAGGGAACTCACGCAGCTTCAGAAAATAAAACCCTCTCTTTGTTCCTCCGTACCCAAATCTCTAAAAACGGGGCTACAACGGAGCTGATCCAGATTTGCGTCAGATATGACGTAATATCGGAAATCTAGGCTGGCTTTACACCCACGGCCCAATCAGAAACGTTGCTATCCGAAACAATGCCCGACTGTTTTGGACGTAATATGGTCGGTGCATGTTTACATTAGCATCGCTAACACTCAGAGCTAACCTGTACTGCACAGAGCATGTGTGTGAAGAAACAGGAAATAAAAAAGGAACTCACCTTGTGGTATAACCGGCAAGAGAGAAATCCTTATTATTATAATCCTTGATAATCCATGATATGGCGTTTCATCACGGCAGTATTTAGTTTAGACAGTAGCTGTCGGGTCCCGCATGAGCTTTTTTTTTAATCAATTTGTTTAGCTTTTTAAAGCTTTATACCCAAAATCAGCACTTTTGAAACAGGAAGTGAAATAGAGGGATATGAGGCATGGCTATAATGGGTGATCGGTTTGGTATTTTGAGCAAAACACTTCAGAGACATGTTTTTTATATATTTTTATATATCTGAGACCTATGCTATTGCCTAAAAATAGCATGATAGGCGCACTTTAATCGAAAAATAATGAACAGGTGGGCTTTGGCAACTGAGAATCACAGTTGGTTAGGGCTGCATTTTACAGAGTGTGAGGAATAATCAAAAAGTGTGAACACTTCTAAAGGTAAAAGTATTTGTACCTGCTCTGATTTGCTATAGTTCAACCGGTTTTCTTAAAAGCTGAGAACTACAGGCTCTAAGCTTTATTTTTTTGTTTCGGTTTTACTTTTTCCCAATAGCATATTCAGATTCAGTATAACAATAAACATTTAAACAACATTCAAGACAATTAAATAATTCTATATGATACCAAGTCACACTTGAAAGAACAGGGAACAAAACACTGTAAGAACTGCACATTTTCCATAATGTCCAGTCACCAACCCACGCACAACAGAGATTTATTTCCATTGTTTACAACAAAGAAAACATGTGTCACCTTTACTCAACAAAACACATGGCCACATTCAGATATTGTCCTCACAAATACAGATTGGAAAGCCAAAGCTTTAAGCCACTGAGGTGCCGCTTTGTTTACGTAACTGACGCACGTTAGCTTGTCTGATGAAACTACTTCGGTAGCAAAACTTTACATTTAGCCTTCCTGCAAAACCTGAGCAAACAAACATTGGTTCATTCTTATATCCTGAGTGCTAATATGCTCCCAGATCAATGGGCAAAGTCGATTTACTGTAAGAGTGGAATCAGTCTCAATTCCACTAAAGCTTTCTGTCAGTCCTCTAGAAAACCCTTAAATCTCTTATACAGCAGGCCACGAGCAGCAGCTCGACACAGTCACAGGAAAGATATACTGTGGAAGTAACCGCTGCTGCCAAATGGCTTTCCACCATCACTGAGGCTGTTTGTCGTAATAAAGTAGCAGATCAGAGTGCCAGTGAGTTAAGAAATCCCATTACAGAACAAACATTAAAGAAAATCTGCTACCAAAGCAAGCTGGCCTTCTTGTGTTTGAAGGGATAATGAAGTGGAATTGCTTTGGAGGTAGCACACTCCAAAGCACACACTGATGAAATTGTCGACTGGATGACATACCAAAATAATATGGCAAACTACTATTTCCTGCATTTGTGAAACTTTTGATGCAGATGGTAGAGAGTATTTTCATCAACAGATTCACTTGCCAGCTTGGTAAATGTGTGTTCAATAATCACTCCCTTTTAGCTCTGGTTTTGGTCTCCATCATCTGCTGAGGGAAATATATGACTCTTTGGCAGCTCAACGCTCTACTATGTTCATCAGTTACTCTCCAACTGTGAAAGTCTGCTGCGTAGTGCTGAGCAGGCAGTGTGCAGTGGGGTTTAGAAGCTTTTCCCCTGGAAACATACACCTGGTGCGTCTGGTAAATGCTATGACAGACGTTTGAGAGACCCAATGCTCTGTAGGTTCATCTATATTAGCGACCCTTTTCACACTGTTTTCATATTGTCTTTCTTGTCTTATCTTTCTGTAAGAGTTCAACGCTAAAAAACTCTGCAGGACTTTGGTCAGATTTGACTGATGATTTAGAAAAATGCCAACAACACCACTGCCATCACATTAAGATGGAACTAATTCAAACTCAACTAATGCACTGATTGTATAATTTACAATAGTATATCTTTTTTTCTACGTTTAATTTCATATTGTAAGGAATGCTTTTCAGTCCATAGCCTACTGTGAGCCGTGCCTTTTTGAGAAAGTGTGTGTTTATTGTTTGTAGATTTTAATACAGAAGTATTGAAAATGTTCCTTTCATTCCTTTGATAATGAATAAAGTTGATCAAACGTCCAGAGGGCAAAATGTTACTTCACCCCCGAGCAAGAGGATGGAGAAGGACACAACTGTCTGTTCAGAATAAATTAAAAGAAAGATGAAATGAGAGTTTAAACCAGAATAGGAACCAAACTGTGACTTCTTTGTACTGTGACATGCCTACTGAAAATATGTGGAAGTTTAGACCTTCACAATCCAATTTTATATTTGAAAGCTGACCAGTTTCATTGTAAAGTGATTCAAACTGAGGCAGGTGCTCGCTAAAGCACCAAATTACCTTCCACACAACAACAGCCAATGCGTTCTGGCCTTCAAGCGGCCTAAATATCATTCAATCAGGAAACAATCCTGCTCCGCTGGAACTGGTGCTGGTCATTTTGCACATTCCTTAATAGCATGTGGCATTTAGCCTGCAGACTGAGGCATCGTTTGTCTTTTCTCTTCGTCCTAATATCAGTGGAGTTTGCCGCAGGCTGCATCTTACTTTCCAAGTGGGAAATGTCTGCTGACCCCAAACAGTGCAACCCCTTGTGCTTAATAAAAAGTTGGTGATGAGATCTTCTGGTTTCAGGCTGTGTGAGGCAGGTGCAGTTGGATGGCTCCGCAAAGTTATCTGATTATATTGAAAACAACTAGCTGCGATCATTTCATTTCATTTCAAGTCCTGACTTGCCGTGTAATGCATTCATATTGTGAGTCATGCATTATGACATTATGACACTAAATGACAACCTTACCTTCCTCTGCACAAAGTCCATGATGTTTTTGAAGTCAAGGTCGTCATAGTAGTTAACGATGCCTTTTCGGATGTTTTTGTTCAGTAGCCCCACTGTCTGTAAGAGGGAGAAAAACCAACAAAAGAGAAACAGATTGTGATTCAATTGGATGAAGGATGTGATTGTTAACACATGTGTTTTGATCCACAACATAACTGATATACAATCAGAGTGTCACACAAGCAGCTCTCCAGAGGAAATGCTCCGATTTCTCAAGGTGACTGATCCACTGAACTGGAATATTAAATGATGACAGTTTGACAGCTGACATCTGTCAGTCACAATCTGGTGCGGCGGGGTCACGTTAGGTTAATGCATCGGTCTATCCAGAGACTGAGAATAAATATTTGCAACTTCAAAGTCCATTAGGTACAGTCATGGAGAGCTTTTCATTTAGGGAACTATTCCACTCATTTCACTTCACTCTTTGTTATGGATACATCAGTGTTATTTATACTTCATTAGAGAAGAGGATAGAAAAAGCATTGAGCCATTCAGGCTTGCATATTCTCCGTCATTGTTCTCTTTAAACTACCAACAAACTTGAGACTGCTCCCCTCCTGAGAGTTGCAGAGCGTAAAGGCATTTCGTTTTTTATTACATTTCTCTTTCTTCTCCCCTGAACATATCAGATATTCACAGTGAATCTACTGTATTATGTGCAACGCCGCCATATTTAAACCACATTACAATAAGCAGATATCTAGACTCCGAGTTAGTCCACTGAATCGTTTCCCTTTGAGACACTTTATCATTATTAAAGAACTCGCTATGAGCTCACATGGCATTATGATCTCAAACACAGTGTTCATGGAAATGAGGAGAAAGAAAGTGAAATCTTATTTGAATGCACAGCCATATATTTTCAAATGAGGCAATGAAGTTAAGATATGACATATTAGAAGCTGGGTCTGATGGGATCTTAAATAGAACTGCCATTAGTTCTGAAATGTAAAAATCATTATGCTAATCATTTGGTTTTGCAACATGGCATAAACATTAAAATGCACCACATGATATTATTGCAAAGATGTGTTCCAAGACGGCCATTATTCAATTGAGGGAGACGGTTGAAAGCATTAAGAAGTGGAGAAATGAGACACTGATACTCAAGCCTTTTTTCCCCACTGGGCCACATTAAGATATCTATGACAGATCTTTTTATCAAGAAAACTGATGTTATTAATTAAAACATTTAAATCCGAGAACCTATTTGTCAGTTCTAACGTGATGTTCGTGTAAATGACATGTGCCAAAATTGGATCTAGATTTTTATGTTCACTTCTACAAATGACTTTCATAAAATGTCATAATGGAAACAAAGATTAGGTTCACACAGAGTTGTTCTTAATCACACAACATACTTATGCTGATGCCAGCTACAGCAGGTACATATCTAATACAAAAGTTTAGCAGGAAACAAAACGATGAAGGATGCAGTGGCTTGCCTTCTTATTTAGATGCAAATTTAAAAAGGAGTTTCATGCCGATATGTATGCTCATGACAAGAAGCATGACCGGATTTCAATCTTATTATAATCAACGAAAGGAAGTCAGCATAATGTAGGAACACTTAGTATTTGTAATGTCCTTACCAACGCTTTTTAACAGTTGATAAAAGAAAGAAAGAATTCTACAACCCTTTCTTTCTCCCTTTACCAGAAAGACTGGGAAAAATGTTTTGTATCGTTCAGAACCGTCACTAACCCTGATAAGTGTGATGAATTGTTTGTTTTATATAAAAAAAGTAATTCCAAATCAATTGATAACTTCCAGTTTTAACACATGAGATAATTATTTGGGTTTCTGGTCACTTCATGTCTTCTTTGCCCCCCCGAAGCGTGAATGCAACTCAAGAATGCTGCTTGACTAGTCACCGCTGCATAAGTACAACATATCCGGCTGTGTTAGTATAAACAGAAACATTCATGGATGTTATTGCTATGAAGGAAATGAGATCCAAAACTGAAGACAAAAATAGAGAGTAAGACAAAGAAAGGATGTGAGAGACATTTTAGATGTGAGAAACACAGAGGTGAATACAAAAGACACAGAAACACACAGACAGGTCAGGGAAGCAAAACAATTCATCAGCATAACGATACCATTTTAATGATAATGATATAATCTTTAAAAAAGGGATCAATTATGATGATACTGTCCCTGTACATTTCCGAGAAATTACCAGAAATATGTGGAAATAATCCTGTTTAATGCCGTGTCACTGAAATATCCATTAAAGTAGAACAAGTGGGATAAAATCTAATTACTAACTTGCATGGCTTTATCTTTGATCTAAAATATGCGATAAGGTGTTTGAAGAATGATTATCATAATTATATAAATGTACTTTAATATATTCTATTCCACTACATCAGATTGGTCGCGGTTCATTATTTTGTACCACCCTGTGTAGTTAAAGTAATCTAAAAGATGTCCATATAAATAAATATCTTCTTAGTCTCCATCTATCTCTGAATGAGGCAACAGTGCAAGAACGTTGAGCTTCACGCCCACTGATGAAAGCCCTTGCATTTGCATTATTACGACAAGATGGACCTTCAAGTGATCTTGTTATATTGCACAGCTGCCAAGCAAGGTAAATTATCTCCTGCCCACACGTAAAAGTGTCTACCTACTGTATGTTTCTAACTCTCGGGTTATTCTTATTTATTTGTTTACGCTGCTATGGACAATCTTGCAATAAATGCACATTCTATGGTCAATCTTGCACCAAAGATGTTGATATTGAAGTGACTGTTAATTTGTATATATTGATTGTTGTGCTTTTGTGTTATCTTAATGTGTGCATGTGTCTGTTTATTGTGTATATAGGATATACATATTTTCTACATATTTGATCTACCGTACTTTCCGGACTATAAGCCGCAACTTTTTCCCCACGCTTTGAACATCGCGGCTTACACTACAGCTTCAA
>CALSBZ010046709.1:260766-276704 GCA_943591055.1 Gobionotothen gibberifrons
ACGCACGCACACACACACACACACACACACACACACACACACACACACACACACACACACACGTTTAGGAAGGTCCTCGTAATGTTTATAATCCACCATCATGTCCTTTCCTTACATGTCCCTCTTGCTGCATGTTATGGTGTCTCACTGCTGCCTGGCCTCACGCCAACTGTGTGCACACTTCACTTCAGCCAAAAGACAGGGTGGCACTTAGAGCCATACACACAGCATCTCTGCATCTCTGATCATCTTTACAGAGTGTCTTCTTGGTTTGTGTGAACAAATCTTAACCAAATAATCTGAGATGATATATTAACACAGGCAATTCTGTTTATCAGCATGCACTTAGCTGAAGATGTCTTAATGAAAACATCAGGCATTAGGCCAGGTTACGTTTTATTATATAACCTGGTACACTCTGCTAAAACGTGTCACAGTGCTAGTTTGCCTGACTAACTGATGTGGGAGCAAACGGCACAGAGCTGAAGCTGAAGCTCTGAAAGCAAATAGGCATCAAGTTGCTGAAAAAAAAATTGACTCATTCATGAACTCTCCGCAAGTCTGTCATTTTGTCCTGAGGCAATTGGTGGTAAACCAGGATAATTCGTATAATACTGATTATGAAGTATCAACTAATTAAACAGGACGGAAAATATAGGATTCATGGTTTCTTTAATAAATAAATAAAAATAACCCCGCTACATGGTTAAATTCTCAATTTGTTTTTTTAGAAAGGCTTATTTTGTTTTCTACTGCCATATTTCTCAATTCTGATCACTGTTGCTTAACAATTTCATGCAACTAATTAAAAGAATAATACAGTTAGATTTAAGACACATATGCAATACTAAGGATGAGAGTCAAACAGACAGCAAACTAGATCATCAGTGGACCAAATCGAACTACTACTACTACCGATATCTCTGAGCATTGGCCTCCGGAGAATGAGAGCCCAATTACCAAATGAAGTGGTCATATTTTTCAGTACAGTTTGTGTGTTTGTTTGTTTTTAGGCTGTGATTGAGGAGTGGTCATCCCCTGAAGTCAACCTGTTTAAGCATCTATGGGCTCCCTATGGCAGAGCCCATGGTGTGTGAGTGTGTGTGAATAGGCGCTTTCAAACCAAGTACTTTTCCCAGGAATAGTTCCCGGAACTTAGTTCCCCGGAAATCTTTATTTCCTGGAACTATCTAGTAGATCGCGTTCACACCGGAATAAGTCCCTGAGGGAGGCCGCTAACAACTTCACGGCGTATACTGCCACCCGAAGTCCCCGGTCGGAAGTCCCCGGAGTTGGGGACTGACTTCA
Organism: Gobionotothen gibberifrons; assembly: GCA_943591055.1. NCBI lineage: Eukaryota > Metazoa > Chordata > Actinopteri > Perciformes > Nototheniidae > Gobionotothen > Gobionotothen gibberifrons. Next base: position 262,075 of record CALSBZ010046709.1, read on the forward strand.
GTTGAAGCTGCTGGGACTCCCAGCAGCTTCTACTGAAGCCTTCCGAGTAAATCGCCAGAAGCGCCGACACCTCCTCATCTCCACCGCTCCCATGTTTTCTTTTGTGTTGCCATAAATTAATCTCTCTCCGTTGGTGCGCTGGGCTAATGCTAATAATGCTAATGCGAGCAAATAAAATGGCGGCTTCAAAAAAAGTTGTCAGAGTTTTACGGGGCGTGGTTTGCAATCCACCCAGCCAATCAGACATTTGAACCTTTTTCTCCCCAGGAAAGTACCTGCTCTCTAGCAGGGACTAAAAAGGGGTGAAAAGGTTCGCAAGTTCTGGTTCCAGATCTTTTTCGTGTGAACACAAAATCCCAGGAATTATCAGAACTATTCCTGGGAAAAGTACTATGGTGTGAAAGCGCCAATAGTGTATCACTCCTGATTAGCACACTCTGTAAGACAACATTTGCCACCAGTGTGTGAATGCTGACGTTTGATATAAAGCACTTTTAGTGGGTTCAAAGATTGGAAAAGCAATATATAAAAGCAGTCCATTTATTACTTTTTATAATTTGGCATGAGATTACAGTAAAACTACTTTCGAGATTGTTTTGAAACTTGGTATACACAGTAAGGGTGCAGCGTGAACCAAGGGACAAGCCACGGCATTTTGGAGTGGATCCCTATAACAGAGTGAATGCCCACTTGTTTGTCTCTTACGGAAACAACCTTTGCTGAAAGTGTTTCCCAACCGACTGCATTTCTAGTTAAAGTCTGTATTTTCACCAGACTCTGGAGTTGACATTTACAAAAAACAATGCTGAATGATTTTTTTCTCTGACAGCTTTCTTTAATCAGTTTCTTGGAGGCATTTCTCTCTGATTTAAAGTGTGATCATCTAAATGATACACTTGTTTATCAAACATCAAATTACACTAAAATAATAATAATAATAATACTACGTACATGACATTTTGACTATTTTGAAGATAATTCAACTTTTGCGATCGTCATCAAGCAAACGGGGTCATGTTTACCTGATTGACATTTAAAATCACGAAAGGTTGTTGGATTGTAGAGTCAGACTCTAATGATTCCCTCACATGACAATAGTTGTTGTTCACTCACTAAAGCACAAAGTTCCAAATAACAGCACAACTAGAACTGCTGTGTGAACAAAAGGCAAAGATTGAGTTGAACTGAAGTCCTGTGTGTGCATGAGGTTTAGTGTGAATCAGTATGAGCACCGTTAAATAAATTGGCTCAATCAACACTCACTTTGTAAATACAGGTTAATAAAAGCAGACCTCATACAGCAGACTGAAGCTAAATCAAGCCTGAGGAACAAGAAGCTCAGACCACAGCAACAATAGCTTCAAAATGCAAAAACAGCAGTTTCCTACAATATACATCGGGGTCAAACGTGGGATATTTCTATAGAGTGGTGACGAGTCCTAAAACACGGAAGTGAGTTAGTATTTTACCACTACCAGTTCCCTCGTCTCAGAGCCAATGGGATTTCTCCATAGGATTTTGGAAAATAGCTCGAAATAAGGTCTGTGGTTGACACAAATTTAAGAGACAATCACGTTTTGTTCTACGACATTAAATACATCAGCAGTGACCCCACTGGTGATTTTTGAAGAGTTTACGTGTCTGAAAAACGATGGTTAACATGTGGCTGAATAGGACTACAGAAGTTGTCGAGGACGTTATTACGGCATACACGTAAACACTCCCGCTAAGTTTGTTTGCCCTGTTCTACTTGAAAGCAAGTACCTGCGCTCTTGCAAACTGTAAAAAACAAACACTTCAACTTGTACAATTTTGAATCTGTATTTTTGAATATCGATCTTAAGTTGCCGTGATGTAGAAGCAGCGACCCTGCTATAGTTTGTTTATAGTATAACGACTGGCGATTAGATTTATGATTCTAAAAGTAGGGTAGACATGTGGATATTATCCGGCTGAACAAAACGTGCATTAACAGGTTCGTTTTCCACAGACCTTATTTCGAGCTATTTTCCAAAATCCTATGGATAAATCCCATTGCTTTTTTGTCGAGGGAACCCATGCGCAGCTTATTTCCGGGTAAATACGTCATCCCTGCACCACTCTATTACTAAGCATTTTAACAATAATGATATTCTAGCAAATAAAATATTAGCATATTGGCAATATTTGCGGTTCGCAATATTAATGTCAGTGTACATAATAAATGACTTGTTATGGTTATGGAATTTCAAATTATCCTTTTTTTTTCAAATCGGTATCAAGAATGAAAAGCTGCCAATTATCCGCTATTGGTATTGGCTGAAATAATACATATCCTAAATCCCTGACAGTGTGCGAAAAAGCACACGGTTCCGAGTAAGAACAAATAACAATTGTCCGGTACCGGGATCAATAAGAGTTGTGAGTAGTGATGTGACGTTCGCGAACGATCCGATTATTTTGAGTCCTACTTGGTGAGAGCCGTTCTTTTTATCGTTGGTTCACTGCCTGCCATAAATCCACTCGCCTTTAAAAAGGAACTTGCTTTCCTGTATGCAAATTTGCCATAGATGATGGCATAACGCATGCTGCTTGAGTAGAAGTTTGGCTGGCTGAGAGATGTAGCAAGTTATAAAAAAATTCTGTGAGGAAACCATTGTCCCGCCCTGAGAAAGCTTCGGTGTAATTAGTATTTTTTTTAATTATTATTATACATTTGTTTATTCACCCATTGAGAATATCCAAGCATTCAAAGTGAAATTCAAGTGAACAAATATCGAGTTGAAATAATGTTGTATGTGTTTTATCCTCTGAACGGAACTAATTTCCGGTAAAAACTGGTTGACCACGCGCTTTTCTGTACAATTTCAGGGTGCATTTACGAGGGATGGATATGTAGACTGGAAGCACCTGCGTAACTCGTTGGAGAGCGAGGACCACTGCAAGTCCATGAGCAGGTTTGAATGCTAGAACCTATTGTTGCTGTTACCTAGTTCAATAAAAGAGTTACATAACGATTGTAAATAACCCAATTTGTGTTCTGTGAAACTGAAAAGGATATTACATTGTTTTTGTTACTTTAGTTGCAGTTGTATATGTCTTAAATGTAATTTAGGTTAACTTCCTGTGTTATTTAGATGCTTTTATTTTGAAGGCGAGTTTACGCTGTTGACAGGAAGTTGTTGTTGCTATGGAAACAACGTGACGGAGAAAAGGAGCGGAGATCAATCAACATCTAAAGACGGAGAAAGTAAAGGATAAAGTTTATGTTTAAGTTTAGCACCCCCCCGAAGAGGCACAAGGTTGGTATTAACTATAATAAAAACATGTAGGTTTTGTCCTAATTCCTTTGTATGCTGTTTTGTAGCTTTGCTGTCGGTTTACAGTTAACTTTTGGTAGTATGCTAAAGTGATTCTAATACGGATAGAGCCTACATTTATTTGTTATTTTTTTGTCTTTATAGCTCTTGCGTTGATATTGGAGATTTCAATTAATTCATATCATCAGTCAAGTCTTCGACTATTATTCGGAGGGAAATGCTACAACGATGCTTGGCAATGGGCATTATTATATATTATTATTATTATTATTATTATTATAGGCCAGGCCTATTAAAGTAATTTTTCCCCGTGGAAAAAGCTGGCCCACCCTATTTTATACAGGCCCGCCCTAAAGTAAATGTCTGCCTACGCTACTGGCACAGGGATGTCAGTATTGTTTATGAAGCAGGGTATAGAAACATTATTGAAATGAAAATACTATTTATTTACTTTTACAAACAGTGAGTAGCTGGGCAGCTACATGTTTATTGCAGGACATGTGTTGGACACACAGACTGTGTGGTTGGACTCTGTCCCACAGGTAGGTTGCAGTGTAACATCAGAGGAGACTGGGACAATTGTACATTCTCAAACTGCACCACTTAGAACTAACTAAACAATGCAGAGATTATTTTATATAATTGTATTCAATAACCGTAACAAAATTAAACAGTATGAAGTGATTTGTAAATAGGAATACAGATTTGACTTAATGTTATCATAAATATATTTTTCTCCCAATGAATTGGCATGTGACTTATTTTTACCGTCTCAAAGAACCGGAATCGAGAACCGAAAAGAACCGGAATCGAAAAGCATAACCGGAATCGTTCAAATACAAACGATACCCAACCCTATGTGTGATGCAGTAAAATCTTACCGCTCACTTACGTTAGCGGTGTCATGAAACCGTGGGAAAATGTAAAATACGATGCCGAAGAAGAAGATTCCAGTGGCCCAAATGTTTCACTTGTCCAAAAATGTATTCGGACAAGTAAATTGCCAAACTCACTTGTCCATGGACAAGTACTCTCTAAAAACGTTTTCTTACACTGCCTGAAGGTAATAATCACAGTGCTTTTGAATGCTTTTAAACAACTCCCATCATGTCCTAGTAATTGAAAATAATAGCTCAACATATAAATGTGTCCGATTACACAATGCTCAGTTCTGCCTACACAGAGCAGTGTTTGCATTATGTCCTTACACACCCTAACAAACAACATCTCAGAATGACTTTCACAGACAACAAAACCCTTGGAATAATCACCACACAATTAATTTTAATACTGAACTTGGATTACAGAGTTAGTCTGTTCCCTTTTGATCATTCAGGAAAGAGCTTGACTTTCCTTATGACTACAAATATTTTCCACAGTGAGCAGGAAATGCCTACTGTGCATTGTTTCTCCAACATATGCTGTTTCTATTGGCTGTTTGCAGCCTAAGCAGTGGATATCCAGCAGACGGATATCCTTCCCCTGGGACACTGAATCAGGGGGAAGAACAGGTCATTTATAAAATAGAAATAAGAGGAATAAATGTATCTGAAAGAAATAAAGTTAGAGCCTCTTACAACTTCCCTTTCAGAAAAGTTGGTTCGTGAGAAAGCAAAGGTCTCAGGTAGAAGAAATGACACTGAAATACATTATGGAGAAACAAACTTCCCAATAAATCACTAACAGAGAACTCGGCCCCAGCCGTCAATATAGCTGACGGCTCTATCAGCGTTTGTCGTTTCCGCCACTAATTACAATAGCAGGAACAACGTGCAGTCAATAATAATACATTTTAAATCCTAACAGATGCTTTATGAGACCTTACTGCAGATAAAAGTCGATGATTTGAATAAAAGAGCCCTATTTGAAATTTGCGTGTGTTAACATTTGCCTCTTTAAACATTTCCTGAAGGATGAGGCTTTATGAACAAAGCTGCTTTTTATTCTCAACTGTATCACGCAGAGATAAAGCGCATTCCTCAGGGACAGCGTGTGGTGAAGTGTCTAATTAACATGACTGAAATCAACAAGCTGTAGGAGCAGAGTAAATATAACTCGTTAATCTGTGCCACCTCTCCTGTCAAGGCAGCATTCATTCTCCATATTAAACCCATTACTGCCTCCCCATCACTCTCTCCCGCTCTCACCATGAATAACCGCTTCAGAAATGTCTCAGAACAAACAAGTGATTTTCTTTATAGGCTAGGAGTTGTGTCAAGCAGCCACCTGTCTGCACAAATATACAATCAGCCATGTTGTCCATGAGAGGGAGCAGCTGCAGTGTTCAGTTATGTTGCACGAAAAAAAGCTTTATTCTTAAAACAAATGACATAATAAGCCATCATAGTAGCTTGTTTCAGTTACAACAAAGATATTTCAAAACATTAGTATTATAACAAGAAATATGTTTAAGTTACTGCCTTTAGTCAGTTAGACAACAATCCTTTGCAGATGTGTAACGTTAGGATGCCAACGCTATCTGTAAACAATCAAATTGTTACCCTACAAGGCAGGTGTGTCAAACTCAATTTTACCGATGACCACACTGGGACATAAGAATCACATCAAGAGGCAGACGCACATAGTTGCTAATAGAAATGTAAAACGTCCTCCACAGAAAGCCTGAAATAGTCGCTTTGCTTTAATAGCATTTAGTCTGTGTCATTTAAGTAAGCTAACAGCCAACTCACAAAAGGCATTTTTCACAGCCTGAATATGACAAGTCAATGGTTTTGTGGGACATTGAAGTATAATAAAAACATGTCTTCTAGCATGCAATCCCATGCACTCAAAACTTTGATATAAGATACACTTTGCAGTCCAGCATGACTCACATGGAGCCTAGACCTAAATAAGATGCATCAAATAATGCATTAAAAAAAACAAGTCCTCATCTCTGTACACGCCGTTTAGGGTCCTGCATCAATGTTGGCATGCTATTCACATTAAGAGCTTTTTCCAGCCCCTCATCTGCTCCTTGATGCAAGTTAATCAAGTCTTCTTCAGCTACAACTAGGCAAGCAAAGAATGTATTAAGAACCAAATTGTATAGGAGGGTTGGATCAAAAGGCCTGATTTGGTATGCAGGTGTTTGACACATGTGCAATAAGGTATTAATGTAGAGTTGCCTCTACTGCTTTTTGGTTGAGCATTTCTTTACTGATGAATTCATCCAGAGGTTGGACAAAAACTTCCGCTCTTTTGGACACAAAGTAAACTTCTGTATTTTTTTAAGGGCGTATATCCATGTTTTTATGATGACTGGGACAACAGTTTTTGGAAGTAGTCCAGTTCCGAGGGAGATCTCTTTAGACAGCAGCTGTTAAATGAGCTGCGATGTAATTGGGCCATTCTGGATCACCAATCTCTTCCACTAAAAGTGTTTTATTTGCCACAGACAGGCTCAGATTGTTTATATACATTTTTGACAACATAATGGAAAAGATCTGCAAGAAATCCTCTGATTTCAATAATTTGTGAATATGAAAACTATAGTAATGTTGAATGTCCAGAGACAATGATAAACTGTTTTGAATTGCTCAGCTGGATTTTGAAGATGCTGTCCTGTGCTTGTTTAGAAATAATGTTTAATGTACTTTCTTTTCATGACATTGCAAACTTCAGTGTCTAGATGCAGTATCATTGTGTTCTGAGCTCTTTTGCTAAGTTCACTATTTTTACTGAGCTTGCGAGTTGACCCTCAGAGGTTTAAATTAAACTTACAGAAGGAACAGCTTTGGCTTTTGTCTCTGTACTTAAAATACTGAAATTGCCTCAACAAAAGTTGAGAAATAAAACGTTTTTTATCAAAGTATTTCAAAAAAGACTTGTGACACAATGCTGAAAGGCAAGAATCAAATATGGAGATAGGAGTGTGTTGGACACTTAATCAGATGCAAATAAATATAAAGCCATTCTTTATGTCTTTCAACCTTCATTTAAGCACAACTAATCTCACCTTTACTGTTGGCTACTCTCTGTCATCGTTTTTTTTTCATTTCACATGAGCAGCAGACTAATAGTCAATGATTAAAGGGCTACGTTAAGCCCAAAAACATTTGATGGTCCCTTACCGACAGCAGTTGTTTCATGTTACATTTTTAACATATGTATTCATTTTCTTATAAGATTAGAAGTTGTTTGTGAAACACAAATAAGCCTCATCTTAACTCACACACCCTGCGACTGTAACTGCAGTTTAATCACAAAAATCTAAGCCACACTATTCAAGTCTGAAGAGTTGATACTATCAGTTACAAGAAGTTCAAGAAGATGCAGAGGAAATATATGACAACCTCCCTTAATTTACTCTAGAAATGCTACCATGCCGATTATGTTGAACAAATACAATTACTGGACCAACTCTGTTATTTGGAGCAAAATCCCTCTGTTATTTTACTTCCTTATGTACTGAAAACTTTGTTGCTGATGTGTCATCTGGCGGCCCGCACATGACTTATGTCCGGCCACAGCAGCTTCTGGAATCTCCCATAAAGAAGATAAAAATGAATATACTGTTCCTCTTTATCTGCTCAAGTAATGGACTTTAGTACAAGTTTGAGGTACTTGTACCTTACTTATTTTTCTATTGTTTGCTACTTTCTACTTCTACTTCTACTTCTACTTCACTACAATTCAGAGGTAAAATGTGTACTTTTACTCCACTACATGTATGTAATACCCTTAGTTACTTTGCAGATCTTGACAAATGATGTGAAATATAAACACCTAAATTAGACGTTAGTTACACCTGAAGTAAATTCACAAGCTTCCCAGCTGAATACAAAGTAATTAAAACAACCTGCACCTGTACCAGCTGTGATAAACACATTATTGATGCATCAATAATTATAATCAAAATATATCATATATATATATTATTCTGAAATGTACCAATCTGCATAATGAGTACTTTAAGTATATTCAGATGTTTATACTTTAGTAACATTTTGATTGCAGGACTTTTACTTATAACAGAGTATTCCTACACTCTGGTGCTTCTACTTAAAAGGTCCCATGTCATGGCCATTTCTACTGATCATAATTCCATTGTTGAGGTCTACTAGAATAGATTTACATTGTTCAATGTTCCAAAATCACATTGGTTTCTCATACAGCATCTGTATAGTATGTGTATTCACTCTCTGTCCTAAACGGCTTGTTGGAGCTCAGCAAAAGGCCGAGCCGGATGGTTGCTGCTCCATGTGGAACGTGTTCTATCAGGTACAGCACTTTGGTACCCAGTTATGTATGGTATTGAGTTTGAATTTAGCCTTTGGAAGGTATTTTCCAACAGTGCATTGTAAAGACTGAAAAAACAGGCTCAGGTTAAAGCTTGACATGATTTGGTCTTTTACTTAAGAGGATGTTTGTTCTCCTGTCTTCTCTTATTTCCTTATCTTTCTTTCAGGTGTAACATCTACCAATGGTTGTACATGACATAGACCTCCTCCACCTCTTTGCTGTACTAGTCAACCCTCCTGATCAGAGCCTTTCCTAAATAGTGGTAAGTTGTTTTACAGTTCAGTGTGCGTTAATTTAGCAACGTAATGCTTTACTGCTGTTGAATAAACCCTATATATATATATATATATATATCCATCAGCAATCAATAAAACAAATCATCCAACACAAAATAGAAGAAATCTGGACCTATTCTATTTCTTTTTATACAACAGCATCTATTGGGACTGCTCATTGATGTCATCAAGAGCCATTGAGTCTACCTTTTGTAGTTGGCCTCTCAGAATGTATATAATTTCTTTGTCTCTTAAAAAGTGGGGTAGGTAATTTTGGAGAAACCAGCTCGAGTGCGGTAGAATTTGAAAATACACAACCGGAAAAAATGTGCCACTTCTGCCACTTTGTTTTATTTATTTATCGTTGCAGAAAGGATCATGCCAGCCTACATCAAACACCTGATCAAGAAGTTCTGAATCTTCAGGCAGAAAAGATGAAAGCACCTGTTCAAAGTTCCAGTTCCCTGTACATGGAACCATGCCTGTCCTCTGTTCCACATGCCTTCAGTCAGTTCTGGACCCCATGACTCGGACACTAGTTCTACCAAGGCTCATTAGAGGTAAGCAGTGTTAGCAGAGTGGAGTTATCTTTGTATTTAGGCTGCAAGTCGACAAGAATAGATTACAAATCGCTTAAAAAATGGTTCAGACAAGAGGCACCATGTGTTACGCAGGTGTGGCGCTGATATAGTTTATATAATATGCGGTTGAACTTTAAAGTCAAATTATTTCCGGTGCAGAGACAAACACTTGAGGTGGATGTATAAAGTACATACTGGTGTTAATAAAATGTAGCGTATATCCCTCAATTTATCGACAATAAGAATGACAATACATACTTCCGGGTGTAAAGTAATATATCTATCATACTGTAGTTCCTACACATCCACTGGAGGTAGATTCTGAAAGTAAAATATACACTTCTCACTAGAAATGTAATCATAAAGCATTATTATGGCCAAACTATCCTACAATTCAGGATTTTCCACTGAAAAAGGTTTTATTCTCATATGCTCAGCAGCTACAGTGTAGAAATGTCAATGAAATTCTTCTGACCTGAGCTCCTCCAACAATGCAACATATATAATAAAATACAAAAATACAAAATAAAAAGTAGTGCAAAAAGTTGATATACATGTAATATAATAGAATGATATTTACAAGAACAGAATATGAAATTAAATAATGTAAATTAAGAAAAAAATTAAACACGGTGTATTGCGTGGATAATAGACCCAATCACAGTGAATGTTCAAAACTAAAAATTTGATAAATTTTTCTTTTTCATCTCACAGTGCACATATTTAAGTAATCATAACACAAAGCTAAAAGTTAATCTGTTTTTCCTTTCTCTTTTCAAGAGTGCTTCAGAGGATGGCTGAATTCACAAAACGTGGAGAAGACCGAGAGGGAGAAGTTGGCCGGTCACTACTTTTCACAAAAAATACAGGACCTTGTGAAAAGTGGAAAGAACCAGTTGAAGGAAACTGCTTACAAATATGAATTAATGGGTGTTTCTTTTTTAGATGTTATTAATAACTGCATATCTATCAATCTATGTGTCCTTTAATGCCAATCTTTTAATATTTATTAATATATATATATTTTTTTCTTTTTAAATCACACGACCGCCCTTCAAGCCAATCAGAATCGAGCTGCTGCTACTGAGAGAGAAACTGAGTATCTGCTCAGCTTTTGGAGAAAGTGAGAGCTAGTGAATATTTCGCTCTGCAGCTGGATGAGAGCACGGATGTAGCAAATATTGATGTTTATATATATGAATATAAATATGTTTATTGTTAGTATTACTGTTGAATATTATATATAATATTATTAATGCATAAGTAGCTTTCAAAAATGCTTTAAAAATATATGTTAATTGTTCATATTACTGTTTAATATTGTGTTAAGAATGTTTATAACAGAAGACACAATGAATGTAATGAATGACAAACAAAAGATAAATACAAACATTTTTTAGAAGAATAACTGATTATTAATACAAACATATATTAAGAAAATGTATTAATGTATGATTAATTTGTCATATTTTCCAACATAATGTACTCATCATTTAAAAAAAAAAAATTGCAACAGGGGGGTCCCCGCCAGAGGATAATGCTATATGGGGGTCCTTGGCATGGCAACGTTTGGGAACCCCTGAGCTAGACCACTGTGACCACCAGCTTTTACCAGCTATCCCGACTAGCTAATGGCGACCAGCTAGACCACTGTGACCAAACCAGCTATCCTGACCAGCCAGACCAGTCTTTTTTCAGCAGGGAAGGGGACGGGTAATAACCAGAAAAGCATGACATGGGACCTTTAAGTACAAGATCAGAGTAGCTACTTCACCTCTGGTTGTGTTTACCCTGTACTCAGGTAAGAGCAGGGTAAAGGTGCACAGCGGAGGGTGTGGCCACATTACCACAGGCAGACGGTTATCAAAGTGAGCGATCCTTCAGAATAACATTATTTTCTCCACAGGTACAACACCTGTCGTTTAAAAACTGTACATCACAAAACCCAACGCAGCCATTAAAAAGGCGATACTATCCTCGATCTCATAATGTCTTCACTTAAACAACATCATGTTTGAACAGCACACAGCTGAATCATAACTGAAACACACACACCCCGTCTGTCTGATCCTCGAGCCGGGATATCTGCGCTAACACATCGCGCGCTCCTCTTTAACAAACAATAAACATGACTACTCACCCACCAGACGACACCATACGCAAACAGGGTGAATTTGAGCAAAATGTAGGAGAATCGGTGACAGTATCGTATCTCTTGGTTGTTGGACATCGTGTCTGAGGACAGTTGAATCCAGGCTGTCTGCTGTTGACACTCACTTCCGCGTTGTGCTCGTTACCACACCTGGGAGCGTGTGTTGGAGTGATTGATGGACAGATTGATAGGAGATGTATGAGATGAAATAAACAAAGCGGAAAATGGCAGCGAATAGACAGTTGTATTATTATTTTGTGATGCACATGTATATATTTTGTCGATGACTAATAGCATGAAATAGCCTACATTGGTTTTTGACAGCATAACCACAACATTGATCTGAAGCCTAAAGCAGGGGCGTGCAGGAATAATGGGCTAATTACACTTCCTCCTCTTTTCCTTTTAAAAAACAGAAAAAAAGTCTCATTGATATTAGGATCAGAAATGTGTTTTTTTAACGAATATAGCTATATATAAAGCTATATATTTGTATATTAATTAATGATGAAGATGTATTTGTCTTCCAACTGAATTGGGTTGCCAATGGATATCTTTGTGAGTAGCAAATTGCATGAGCCTAAAAACACTGTAAATTGTGTGGTCATAATATATTTGTTTATTAAGTGCCTTTCTAAACAAATTACAAAGTGAATGACAACAATTTAAAAAAGACAATAATTTAACAGTTAATGAAAAATATAAGTATATACACAACACAAAAGGCTGTTTAATTAAGCTCTATCAGTCTCATATAACAGCTAATTAGCACATATGCAGCACAATATGGATCTCAAAGAATCTAACTTTGACCCCTAGTGGTGAAACAAAACAGATAAAACACAAATAATTGACAATCTGTGAATCCTTCAGAGGACTTACTTACTTTGAAGACTTTAAACATTAGTACTACCAAATACTGCTGTTTTTTGACTGCTCTGCCTTTGTTTAAGACTCATACACGGACCAAAATGTACATATTATAAATATAGAGTTCATCTTCTTTGACTGCTAAATAAACCAACCCAAAACCTTAAAAACATACATTGCAGACATTGTCGTCCACACATCACCTTGAAAATGTTGGTTTTAAAAATATTTTAAATAAGACTACGTTTGAACCATTTAATAATATACAGCTGTGGACCACAACAGAACATGTTGTGCCATCATACACCAGAACATCACGCCAGCATCGCCCTTACTGTTTGCAGTTTGTCCGGCTCTGTTTCTTCTGGTCGAACCTTATCAGCAGCTGTTAACGTGTGTTGAGTCGATAAGAGGGAGCTGTCTGAGTGGCTTCTCAATCAAATAAATCACTACTTTCCCCCGTTTAGCTTGATTAAGCCTTAATTATCACCACCACCTTTGTCTTGTTTGCTTTCACAAGCAAAATACCAATAGCTGACAACAGTGCAAAGCATAGTCAAATAAAAAAGAAAGCTGTTTTACCAGACCTGTTGTTAATTTGTACTTCTGTACTTATTCTAGAAACTGAGTGTGAGCTTTTAACACAACCTCTCCTCCTTCCAAGGTGCATAAAAGGTAAAAAAAAAAGTGTCATAGTGATTGTTGTTTTTGTTGCCTCAGTGATGTGTGTTAGGACTTCAGACACAGAATTCTGCTATTCAGGTGATAAGGTGGGCGGGGCAGGTGTTACCTTGGTTGGTTATTGGCTAATGGTTACACAACCCAGAAAAAGATTATGACATCACAAATTGGCCAAAATCTGATCAGATCATTTTCGTTTTTGTATAGATGGATCAGGAGAAAAAGAGAGAGAATCTTTTTTCCTGAAACTTGAGGGGGCACATTTTGTGAGTGAAACACATGAACATTTTGATTTTGCATAATAGGTGACCTTTGAGAGACCTGAGACCACACATACACACTTACACCAGCTTGTTAGAAACGTTTCATTCCCGTGCCTGTACCCTTCAACACGCCCTTCACCAGGTCCTGCTGGCCAACAAAGATCTGTGAGCATGTGAAAGTACACACATGCAGTGCGTAGTGTACACACTCAACAGAGGGAAGACAGAACGAGCTTAGCTGAAGTCAGCAGCGCTACCTATCTGTTCTTTTCTGTGCAAACACATAGAGGAGATTCTCCCTAAGAGCAAGGGAGGAAAGACAAAAAAAGAGAATGATTTGTGAAGAATAAAAGTCAACATAGGAGTAGTTAATGTCGCTGAGAATGAAAGTAATAGAAAGCAAAAGAGAATGTATGCCAGTAAGACAGCGATACATTGAAAGCACAAACATTTTATCACAGTATAATTGTTGTGTGGAGACATAAAAAGAATGTAACTGCAGAAATTAAGACATTGTTAAAGTACAGCAAGCGTATACATGAGTGTCCTTAGTGGCACCTTATGGTGATAAGTGGCTGAGTTCAAACGTAAATATTTATACTGTTTATCTCTTAGTAAACACACATGCATGGCTGCAGTTCATGTGCTTCAGGAATACCAAGACTTAGACCTTGCACAACTGTGTATATTTTTACATGCACTCAAATTGTGTGCACTCAAATTGAGGTACCTTATTTATTTTTCATATTATCAAATCACTGAATTTGTCTTGATTGTTTGGTCATGTTTCTGACGCCACAGCTCTACAAGTAAAAACAAGCTATTTTTAAAAAGGACTGTCAATAACTGCAATCAGAGGACTGTTCTTTGCGATTACTTCATCATTGGTTATCAACCCAGTTTTCATCTCTGTAACCCTTTTTTAATCTCAAATAGACTTAACCTGGGGGAGCACAGTTATTTCATATATCAAAACGATCACCGAAGAGTGCACCGATCACAATAACTTTGAAAACAGATTTTGTCGGAGCTGCAGCAAAGAACCCATATCCAAACTGCAATAATGTTTGACCTCTTTGACCATGTCAAAACTCATAATATGTGCCTCTTAGGAGGGCAATCTAACTCGATACCAAGTAAAAACAAATGATGAGGATGAGGATGATGATGATGAGGATGATGATGATGATGATGATGATGATGATGATGATGATGATGATGATGATGATGATGATGATGATGATGATGATGATGATGATGATGAT
>CALSBZ010046709.1:276714-305707 GCA_943591055.1 Gobionotothen gibberifrons
ATGATGATGATGATGATGATGATGATGATGATGATGATGATGATGATCCTATGGTACACCAGAGGTGTGAATTGAACAAATTCACACATAGAAAGGATCCTTTTTGAACGGCTCCTAAGAGAGCAATGTTCAAGGATCAGCTTCAATGTCAATGTATAATACAGCAACATGAAATGCAGTTGTAACCACCTCCGCACACACATAGAAAATATACAAAAATATATGCAACTATTTTTTATTAGAACAGAATAAGACAAGGTAGGAAATAGAATAATAAAATAAGGAATATATACAGTTTCCACACATTTTGCAGATATTGTTTCAAATTAAGTATATTTTGTGTGTTTGGATATGTAAAATTCACAGATCTAGTGCAATGTATAGGGTGCGATAGGCCTATAACATTCGTAGAGCTGAGGTCTATTAGATGTTAAAATCCATCAGACTTTATGAAACGTTCTGTTAACTCCATTTAATAAGCTTTATACAGAGACACTGGAGATTTGAGGTTAGCCTGCTGTAATATAAGAAAAGCATTTATTTCCACAAACTGAAAATGTCATAACAAGGCTTTTAGAGAGCTCTCCTTCTCTCTGAGGAACAGGAAATAAACACTGAGTATGTGACATTTCTAGCCCACTCTGTATGTCTTTCTCACTCTGTGCTGCATCAAAAAAAGAGGATAGAAAAATAATTACTATTTGTAGTATATACAAGTGCTTTAGCATTTCAGGGGAGATGGAAATGGATGGCTGCAGAAAACAGCAGGGGACTGGGGATGAAGTATACCTCTCTCTTTCCTTTCCTTTTATTTATTTTTAAACCAGGCTTTATGTGGCTCTGTCATTTACAACCAAGCTGCCAGCCTTCTGCTGTTTTGGTTTCTATTTAACTCCTCTTGTTTTAGATCGAATCGTGCACAATCAGCACAAGTCTCCAAGTGCTTACTTAATTACCTAATTTCAATATTTAATTACCTAATTTCGATAGGTTATCTCTCTCTCTCTCTCTCTCTCTCTCTCTCTCTAGGTGCAGTTGGCGCTGCTTCACGCGCAAAGTCGCGTGCCTGCTGGTCAGTGCGTCTGCAGTCACTCTCAGCTTGCACCGTAATCAGCTGTTGCACACGCCAGGAGGGAGAGCGAAAGTGTATATGTGTGTGTGAGAGAGAGAGTTGAGAGTATAGAGATGTCTTGAGATGGATTACTGGATGGACCTGGTTGTCCATTACGCAGAAGGACTCTAATTTCTGGACATTAAAAACTATGGATACTGATGTAAAAAAAACTAACAACGAGGCATAAACCGCGTTTATAAGAAAGGTAAGAGCGATAAAAGTAAACATCTGATTGAGGCTGTCTCATTTGTCTATATCACATATTTCACTGTGCCGTCCGATCTGTGAATTCATCACTTGTGCTGCAGGCTGTTGCGCATACTGTGGCAAACAAAATAGTGAAGGTGTCTGCCAAAAGCTAGTGCTTCATGGCAGATAAATATATGTTTACTAATAATAAATATTAAAACCTGTTTTCAATCAAATGTGGGCTGTGACAAAGTGAAGCCTGATTTATTAAACAAGAAAACGCTTTTTAACTTACATGTGCTACTGTAAGATAGGCTATCAGTGGACTGGAACTTGCCATAATAGTGATATGATGTATGATTATTAACTAAGGTGACTGCTGTGCAGCAAGCCACATTCTCGTACTGTAATTTAACACTTGATGTGACTACCTCATATCGAAAATGCATTGATACATCAGGGTTAAAAAGTATAACATAATTCATCATATCTACAAACCAAAAGTGAAAATATGTGCTACAGAATATATTAACATGATATTTTTCTAATTCAAGTCAAATCTGACATTTCTATACATGTGAAGAAGAAGATTCTCATTGTGTGTCATACCGTTATGCGTAAAGTTTCTATTACCAGGTGACAGGGAGTAGAATATGGATGCTGAGGGAATCCAACACGTCGACAGAGACATGGAGGCCACTTCATGGCCTTTTTCCGTGACCACCGACTGGCAGGAGGACGGAAACGAGACGACGGGGAATCAGTTCCAGCAGCCCGACTGGCAGGTGGGAGGAAAATCAGAGATACATCTTGAACTCCTATTTTAGTGCATCCTGCAGAGCCTGAAACCATTTAGACAGAGGATCAAATAAAATGAGACAGAATTAATTGAAAAAAGAGTACACTATTAAAAGAGGTTTTATGAAATAATCAATGCTAAAAAATGTTTTTGTAAATATGTCAAAGGTGATAAAGTCGGTCCTCAAGGATGTGTGAATATAAATCATGTCTATAGTGATGCTGTTGTAATAGTTTGTGTGTACCTATCCAGGTACTGCAGATGGAAATGACTCATAGCTAAAACAAAACATACATACATTTGATTGTAATACTAATAACAAAATCATAATTTTAATAATTTGTGCAAATTGTTCCTGATACATAAATGTTATGCAAACACAAACTTAACCAAGACCACACATTAAGCCTTATGGGGCAGAATGAAAGGGCAGAAAATGATCTATTAATATGTACAACACTTTTTACTCTCCGCATCTCCTTTCCTCCATCCTCTCTCCTTTCTCCTATCTTCTTCTCCCCTCTCATCTAATTACTTACGGCCTTTTTCTCCTTTCTTTCCCTCTCTTCTTTCATTATCCAATTCCACTCGTCTCTCCCACGTCTCCACCTCTTCCTTCTGAACTCTCTCCGTTCTCCTCTTTTCCTTTTCGTCTTCTTTCCTCTTCTCTCTCTTTTTTCCTCTCCTATCTCCTCTTTTCCTTTCTCCTCTTTTCCTTTCTCCTCTCCTCTCTTTCTCTACTTTCCTAACTTTCCTTTTCCTCTATCATCCGCTCTTCCTCTCTCAGGTGGCTTTGTGGGCTATAGCATACTCCCTCATCATCCTGGTGTCCATCACTGGCAATGTGACAGTGATCTGGATTATTCTTGCTCACAGACGCATGAGGACTGTGACCAATTACTTCATCGTCAACCTGGCTTTCTCTGACGTTTCCATGGCAACCTTCAACACTCTCTTTAACTTTGTCTACGCCCTTCACAACGACTGGTACTTTGGCCTCGGCTACTGCCGGTTTCAGAACTTCTTCCCCATCACGGCCATGTTCTCGTCTATTTACTCGATGGCTGCCATCGCAGTGGACAGGTAAGAGAGAGCTCTAACAAAACCTCAGATAAGGTCTGATTTAACATTTAATTTGTGACTTACATGATATTTAAGTTGTTACTCTAATCTAAACTGCCATTACAATGAACCCAAGTACTTAAGACACTATTTTGTACCTGAAACTATAGGCACTAAAGCAAGAACTCATCCTCATCTCTTGCGAAGCCTCATTTAGGAACTACATTATGCAAAGTGTAAAAAAGGACAGATGACCAATTAGTGAAACAGTCAACTCCGCAAGAACCAAGTTGTTTTTGTATAACCCACTTAACTGGTCCATTACTACTCTAGCTGTGATCGGTTTTACAGTACTTATAGTGTATACATGTGTTAACTCTACAGGCTGATAAGTTCAAACTGTGTTGAAAACTACCAGCCTCTCCCGTTGACATTCTTGGCTCCCTAAGTAACAACATCCTCCCCTCTGTCATGAACCTTGGAGTGACCTTCAATAGCGCTTTTAAATTTGATAAACAGGTCAGCAGCGTAGTCAAAACCTGCTTTTTTAAAATACGACTATTGGCAAAAACCAAGCCGTTTTTATCTTTTAAAGACTTAGAAAGGGTAATTAACGCCTTTGTGACATCGAGACTTGACTACTGTAATGCTTTGTATGTGGGCATGGATCAGGCATCCATAAAACGCCTGCAGCTAGTGCAGAACGCAGCTGCACGTCTCCTGACTGGCCACAAAAAGCGAGACCACATTACCCCTATTCTGGCCTCACTTCACTGGCTTCCAGTCCGGTTCAGAATTGATTTTAAACTCCTTTTATTTGTTTTTAAAGCCCTAAATGACCTGGCTCCGGCCTACATAACTGAACTCCTCCAGCGCTACACCCCAGCCCGAGCTCTAAGGTCTGCCGACCAGCTGCTGCTGGTAGTGCCTAAAACCAGGCTGAAAACCAGAGGGCACCGAGCCTTCGCAGCAGCTGGTCCCAGGCTCTGGAACACTCTGCCCCTCCATGTGAGGTCGGCCCAGACACTAGGGGCTTTTAAATCCACCCTCAAGACGCACTTCTTCTCTCTGGCCTTTTAAATATGAGCAGAGCATGACATTTTGATTTTATATCTTAAACTGTGTCTGCTTTTATATTTGTTTTAATTTATTCTGTGATTGTTGTAATATGTTATTTATTTATTTGTATTCATGTACAGCACTTTGGCGCGACCGAAAATTGTTTTAAATGTGCTTTATAAATAAAATTTGATTTGATTTGATTTGATTACTATGGTCTTTAGAATAAGGGCAAATACAATTTGTTGTACATGTCTATGTATCCTTGGGCAAGATACTTAGCCCTGAGTTGCTGCCGATGGCATGGCCAACGGTGTGTATGAATGTGTATGAATGTTAGCTTCCCTAGAGCAAGTGGTACTCCTCTGTATGAGTGAGGTGTGCATGGGTGAAAAAGACCTGATCAAGCGCTATATAAGTACAGTCCATATACCATTACAGATTAAGGCTGTCGTGTTAAATCCACACCTTTCTGAAACAGTGTCAACACAAAATGAACATTATAAACTTCACAAAGTCATCATTTATGTCAGTGTTGTTGTATTAGGCAGCATTTGATAGCATGAAGGCACTTACGTACATATTAATACCGTTTTTTTTGAGGAGAGAGAAACATTGAGTTTAATGAGTGCATCGACATTTACGTGATATAAGGCCCTCTGGCTCAGGACAGATGTAGTGATGAATGACCCATAGGCTAATAGGGAAGGATGTTGTATCTGCTCATGCCTAAATAACTCCACCATAATCGTTCCCAAATGTGTGAAGTCATCAGTTTATGAGACATTAATCAGGAGCAGCAGGCAGAAAACAATCGATCATGGAAAAACGTGAGCGAAAATCTGAGGTAATACTCGGCCACTTCCACATTGATTCAACAACCCTCAGGTTCCACCTATCTTCAAATGTGTGTGTGTGATAAGAACATAGACTTTATATATAGATTTGAATAGTGCCAAAAAAACTGGTTTAAGAGTAAACTGCGAATGAAAAAGGGAAGTGAGAGTCAATGTTTTAAAGTATGCAAAAGACCTGAATATGGGTTGTTTTACACAGAAACGGCAGATTAACACACTTTTGAATCTAAATAATAGCAGTGTGTCCAAAAAGTATATTTTATTATTTGTATTTGGATGACAAGTTAAACGTAGTTATCTTTTAATTTGTGCTCAGCTGACCTTACAAAATAACAAAAACAGAAGACAATGAAACATCTTCAATGAACCTAATCAAATGCAAGTCACACAGTCTTAATCCGTTGAGCTAAGAGAAGCCCTCAATACATTCATGATGTCAGTCCTGAATAATTCAAAGGAATGGTTTATAGTTATAGTTTAATCATTTGACTGTTATGGTGATAATACTGAGAAAGGCTGTTGAGTAAAATAATACAACTAGATTGTATAAGATGAGTGATAGATCGCCTTGAGTGATGCACCAGAGGGCACTACTTATTTTAAATAAAGCACATTTACATCTTCATGCGTTAAGGCTCTTGTCCTTGCACTTTACATGTGGAAATACACACAGTAGCTTTTATCCACGATCAGTTTTAAGGCATCGAAGGAGGAGCAGGTCTTTTCTGTGATTTAACACGTTCCTGTAGTTCACTATAAAAGTGTATTCAGATGATTTCATAAAGTCATTATGAGACATTTACACAAGATGTCTTTTTTCAGATGATTACGACACTCACCTTGTTGTCAGTTTCTGTCACACAGACATGAAGGGAGAAATAAAATATGATATTATAACTTTGGCAGTTGGCCAGGACATAACCACAGACAGAAAGACAGAAACGAACATAATGACAGAGACAGAAAATATATAAAATGCAGGTTTGGTCATGAAAAAGCCTCTTTGTTATAACTCTCAAAATGCCCACAACCTTGAAATAATACCACACGAAATACAGAGCTGTTCATTTCTTTGTAAAGGAGATCTCTCTTTTCTAAAGCAGGTCAACGGTTTAGTTATTAACATATGACTCAGAGTTAGTGATATGATTTATAAATGAAAAAGGGGATGGATATTTTATTCAACATTTTCAGTTAGAATTAAAGCCCATAAAGCTTTTAAGGCCGAGAATAATATGTGTTCAGAATAATGGATTAAAGAGAAAGGCAACACAGACGAAACCACCACTTTATCATCTACAGTAGAATGCAATTAAATATAAATGATATGTATTAAAAACGGACTATGATAAAGCCTCTCAAAGAAGAAAAACTCAGCGGTAATGATTAACAACCTCAAGTAATGAAAAGAGAAGAATTACTTTTAAACATATGGCAGAGATGCTCGCACACAGAAGATGTGTTTTAGGAACCACTCTGGTCTGTTCCTATGTATAACATCATACTCTAAATGAAACACTCCATACATGAACCTTTTCATCTTGTGTCAGGTACATGGCCATCATCCACCCTCTGAAGCCCCGCCTCTCCTCCACCTCTACAAAGGTTGTGATCGCCCTCATTTGGATCGTAGCAATCTTACTGGCTTTCCCTCAGTGCTACTACAGCGTGACAATATTTTACTACCCCAGAACTGTGTGCATGGTCGACTGGCCGGACGATTATGGAGGGACACATCAACTAAGGTGAAGAAAACGCTGACATTTACAACAAGAAAGACGTATAGGCTAACATAAATTAACAAGTTATCAGCACAAAGATATTGTCTGCATGACAGGTACACTCATATTTAAGGGGACAGTCATGCAAATCAGTACAAAAGTTATTAAAATTCACATATTTCTGAACATCTGTGAGTTGAAGCCAACACTTATGTAAGGCAAGGCAAGTTTATTTATATAGCACATTTCAACACAAGGCAAGTGCTTTACAAAAATGAAAGACATTAAGAGTATTAAGAAACATATTATAAAAGGGCATTTAAAAATACTCATTCAAAAGCAAAGATAATGAAACATGAATAACAAAGGTACATGAATACAAGTTACAGTGCAGTGTGAGTTACACACATCTGAAATGTTTAGGTCCGACTCTCAATCATTGCTAACTTTTTAGCAGAAATTGTTTTTCTTTGACCTCACTTTCTTTCTACTTTCTTTTTTAACTTATCCTTTAGTTATTTCACGTGTTCATGCTAAACGAACAGCTCTGGTTTCAATCCCAAGGTTGGACTCCTTCAGTTGCTATAATACATCTAAACCAAAAACTATCTGTCAACTGATACTAACCAATGCAGGCTTGATTGACTTGAATTAAAGGTTACGATTGTTTAGTCGCTTTTAAATGTTGCTGAGGCCGTTAATGGAGTTGGTTTAGAAATATTTGTTGGAAGAAAATATCACTATCAACCAAAGGGACCCTACAAACAATCTGTGCTCACAATCTCTGAAACCATTAAACAAATGAAGCTTGTTGTCTGTTTCTCCCTCTGCAGCTATCAGTTTGCAGTGATTTTGCTGATCTACCTGCTCCCTCTGCTGGTGATGCTGGTGACCTACAGTTTAGTGGGTCAGTCATTATGGGGTGGGCACATCCCTGGAGAGGCGAGGGACCATTACCACAGCCAGATCACTGCCAAGAGAAAGGTCACACTCTTATATTTGTCATAACGTACAGTTCTAGTCTTCTGATGTCACATTGTCACTATTTTCAAAATGCTCAGATAACCGTGGCTAAGTAAAGCTAAGGGTGAATCGAACACAATTACATGAGAGTGAATTTAAAATATGGCATTATTGGCTTTATATATGTATTGGCTATTATTCTCTTTGTGATTTCCGACAGGTGGTGAAGATGATGGTTGTCGTGGTCTTGACCTTTGCCCTCTGCTGGTTGCCCTACCACATCTACTTCATACTGGGATCCTTTAACAGAGACATTTATAAACAGCATTACATCCAACAGGTGAGCAGCTGCCTTTCTGCCTGTTTGAAAATGTAACAACCTTTATTGTGAAGCCAAGACAGGAAAGTATCTTTGGTCTCAACTCCCTGAGGAGAAAACATGAAGAAATGTAACAATCAATTAATGCATGTCCTTGGTGCAAAGCCTTGCCTCTCATATTTAATTGTACTATAATTGTTTCCTTAACACCTGACCTGTCTAAACATGTACATTAGACTGTACATTTTCAATTAAAGAACATTTTCAAATGTAATTTTGTCAGGTTTGTCGGGTGTCAAACTTAAGGCCCGGGGGCCAAATCCGGCCCGCGACTTCATGTAATGTGGCCCGCAAGAGCATGCAAAGAATATAATAAGTTTATTATACGGTTACACGCCACTTTACAGGAGCACGTTGCCCATAAACTACATGTCCCACAATCCATCTTGTTTTGTGGCATGCGCACTGAAGAGACTTGCAATTATTTGCCCTCGACTTCTGCTTTCAGACGTAGTTAATCATGAAGTTATTACCCTATCCGATAATAATCCAATGCAGAGGAAATTATGTCATATAATACATTATTTTATATATATTATATATTTATATATGTATATTTATAAAGTCTTAAAGTCACAACCGGCCCTTTGAGTGCAACCATAATGCTGATGTGGCCCGCGATGAAATTGAGTTTGACCCCCCTGGCCTCAGGGGACAAACTCAAACTAGAGTAGAGGGGATGTTTTAATCAAAGATAATTGGCCAGGCTTTTCTGTTTACAGCTGTTCATCATCACTTAATCATGGAATTGCTTCTATTATCCTTCTTAGAGTTAACAATCTTTCCCACCAGTTTATATTTAATGCTGTCGAGTTCCTATAACAGACAGAGATATTGAGCCTACCAAGGTTGCTCTCTATCTGTCTGATTTATGAACTGGGCATCATGTTTCCTTTCTTTGTCAGGTGTACCTGGCTATATTCTGGTTGGCGATGAGTTCAACGATGTACAATCCTATCATATACTGCTGTCTAAACCAAAGGTAAAAGACATATTCACACTAAAGTTCCAGTATCCCAAAACTTGGGCTAGAAAACGAATGATCCTCTCTCTGCAGGTTTCGTGCTGGTTTCCGTCATGCGTTTGTTTGGTGTCCTTTCATCAAAGTGTCGGAGGAGGACAGGATGGAGCTGCAGCACACACACACCTTCAGAGCTACCATGAGCCGCAGCCACCGCAAAGACAGTACCTACATACACACCTCCATCAAAACACCCAACGCCTTTGACGCAAACGCAGCTATCAACAGTGATATCAACTCGGAAAGAGATGCTTGCATGCAGCTTAAAAAACAAACACCATTAAACACATACAGCTCACACAGCACATGTGCAGATACAAGATCTCCAGCTGACACACTTCTACAGCACAACAACTGAAACAAAACATGATGAGGACATCACCATAGAAAATAATTGGGTTTTTGAGCTGATAATAATTAGATTTCACCCAAAAAATAAAGGGGAGATCCAACAGGGTCAAGTGTGGTGACTTCATGTGGGAGTTGTTTAGATGTGGCTTTGGACCAACAACCCTTTTTTTCGTTAAAGAGGAATATATAAATGAATGTGACTGGTGGATGTTTTGCTGTTAATACCAAAGTGGTCATGGAAATAGAGTTATATGTGAAGAAACTACATCTGCATTCATGAAAACAAGAGTTTTATTCTCGCATTGTTAGTGTTTGCTGTTTGTAAGAACGTATGTATATAAATCCATCCATGATTAATTTCTCTTACTGAAGCCTTTTTCCTTTGTCCTCCCTCTATCATTGACATTCACTAACTACGCTTCTCCTTTGAGAAACTGTAAATTGTGGATATCTACAGAATGTGAAACCGTAGTCTTTGTGATGTTTCTTTTCAACAACAACGTATAATGGATGAGAAGTCCTCTGGCATCAGCAGCAAGCCTTAATAATGTGTTTTTTCTTCGACATGGGACATTTCATATTTTTCACCAGTCTTAAAACACAAAGTGCTTGTAACTGTAAAGTTAGTTATTGGTAACATAGTTAAAGCAACATTTGTTCAGCTTTCTGGTGTTCAAAGTTAGCACCAATGTGCTGGTTAGCTCTTGTTGTTAGTGTGGGATTGCCTTGAGCTTATAATAACACCTTTATTAAGGGGATATCTTTGCAGTTTAGAATATGAGTCTGAGGAGCTCTGCTGTATCAATGCAGCTTTTAAAGATGTTATTCTACTGTCACTTGAAATAGTCGAACAAAGGTTTAATTACAACTTGCTCAATTTATTACATTGAAAGACACAGAATTAGCTATTTATAATATGAACTGATTTTCTAATCACCTATCATTACAGCTTCAGTTGACAAAATAAACACAAAACTGATTATAAAATATTTTAGAAGCAAAATTAGCTTTGATTCTTTTTATAGACTTTGCTGTTTCTTACTATCAGTTATACAGTATGGTGAGCATGTATCTTTTATTGTAACAGTCTTTAAACATGTCTTTCACATAGTGTGCATTCATACAGTACGTTGCTCGTGTATTGTGACTTCACACGTTCCTACAACTGTAATATTTTAATATTTTTATGTTCATGGTGAAGTAGAGTACACATTACAAATTAAAAGTGCTGCTATTTAGACGAATGTGATGTAAATGTAATCTATTGAGTGTATTATGTAACATATTTTGATGGAGTGGAAATGTAAATAAGGTGACATGTTTGTGCACATTCAGTACGATGGTAATGTTGTAAATAATGTAGCTTGTAATTGTCAACATTTCAGAATGGAGAGAAAACCTTTTCAATTCTTGTGACAACTTTTACTTTTAAAGTGACAAAGTGAAACATGTATTGTTGTCTACAGAAATCAGCAGGGTAGAAGTTTGTGGCCTAAATAAAAGTTGATAATATGTTTAATAAATGTGAGTGTGCGTGTAATGGTCCCTCAGTTCTCCTCTTGTTCAAATGTAACACGGGGGTCAAAGGGGCGGTGCTACTTTGTTTTTAAATCACTTTTACTCACATTCTTTCATAGCTACTTCATTTTTTAATGAACCTCTGAACACACCAACAACACATTACGTTTTGCTGTAATGCACCTAGGCCAACTAACTGAAAACACAACTTTAGAAAGACATAAACAAAAAGTCAAATATTCAATGACATATGCATCCCTTATCATTTCAATTAAGACAAGGTAAGCATATGTCATTGGATATTTGACCTTCTCTTTAGAGCTGCAGTACTGTAAGCAGAATCCAGTCATGTTTGGCTAAATAGATTACAACTCTTTAGTTGTATTGACACAAGTTTGTCTTTATTTATTGACTGACAGTGTTTGACAGATACAGTCTGGGTTTTGTGAACACAGAAAACAAGATTAAAGTTAATTCAGACTTTTCTAATTTTGAGAACATCTAAAAGGCAAGGTAGTATAGCTGCTGGAGCGGCTGGCCATCTTCACCCTGGCAGCAGTAGAGCAGCGTAGCACGAAGGAATGAAAATGTAATTGGTTAGGATTCATTTTTTCTGTAGCAGTTTTAAAAGGGTGCTTAATGTAACAGAGCAGCAATTAATAATGCATTTTATTTATATAGGCGTCTTTCAAGGTCGCCATTTTAACCATAGTTAACCAATGTAGCCATTTATGTACTGTAGTATCTCACATCCTGTGCACCACCATTAACAGTTACCTGTGAGCTATACAGTGCCACTATGACCGTATCGCATCATAGTTCTGGGCGTGGCTACTGGGTATTCCTATGACACAGTACCCAGGAAGTAAACAATGGACAATGACGTACAGTATCTCCAACGAGGCGTTTGGGGGAGGTATTTTCTGTGTTAGTTTTACTCGCTACAGGGTGTACTTTGAGGGTTTTGACTCTGCACACCGTTTACATGCAGAAAAACCTTCATAACACACAAGGGGACGGGTAATAACCGGAAAAGCATGACATGGGCACTTTAAGACCTTTTGTGCTCTAATGTGAGAACTAGCCCCTACAATGAAAATATCTCACATAAATGCCAGTGAATAAACTCGCCAGTCTTTCAATAAGTATCATTTATACATTATCACAGATAAAAACAAATTACATTGTAATAATGGTGTTACTTGAATGAGCCATAGAGTAGTTCACTTTAACACCTTTCTGAGTCTTTAGGATGATACGGAGTACAGTGAGTGAGAAGCAATATTTCCAAATGTTTAAATACCCCTGAAAGCTTCAGCTACCTTATTCTTTTTATGCAGTTTCACCAAAGTTGTTCCAGTGGCATCTGCGTTAGCATCACATTCCTGTTTCATGGCTTTTGACTAAGTAGCTGGTGAGTTTTATTGTGATGAAGAGGGTAACCAGCACTTCTTAAGACAACGAGAACGTACATACAGTAGCTGTGACGAGACACAATAACAGGATTTCTACTTAGTGAAATACAAGTGCTCTTTGGACATTTGTTACAGTACAGCACAGAGTAAATAAAGTAGAACACATCTGCACATTTAGCAAACCCGTTACATCCCCTGCAGATTAAGCATTGTTAAAGTCCCTCTTTTTTCTCCTTTCTGCCCTTCAGTAGATTGTTGAATCCTCCGCTACAGGACCAGGACCAGTACCGGCTGAGTGGACTTCCTCTGTGTGCCTCAATATATTTTAACATTGCGCAATACAAAAATAAAATAAATAGCAACAATGTATATATAACATATTGTAGCATTTCTGATATTAGATATCTCAAAGCAAAAATATTCCCTTTAATCTTATTACACATGTATATATCATCTCATATCCCTTATCCGTCTTGAGACAGTGGAAACTCTTTGGAAGCTTTTGGTTTTCACGACGCTGCATCCACTACACATGTTGCAAGGATAAAAGTTTCTCCGCAATGCTTTTTGGAAATAGCCTGGAACCTGTTGTACTTGGTATATTGTAACAGACTACAATCATCAGAGGAATGCTCCAGATGGCGATGATAAACAGCTCATCATTCCAGGAGCGTGTGAACCTATTTTTCTACTCGCCACATTTTTTCACAGGAGCTGAATGTTCGCATTTTATCTCTACAGGTTTAACCTCAAACAACACAAACACATAAGAGTCTGAGTATTGTTAGATATGTTAGTGCATGACTCTCTGCTATCTAACATCACAGAGAAAACGATCTCCCTCTCTGTCATTTAGACAGACTAAAGCAGCTACACTAATGTGTGATACTTTGACAGAAGAAGGGGAAAGAAGAGGAGGGAGGAGAAAAGGGAGACACGGTTAAGTGTGGAGATAACAGTAAGACAGAAGAGGTATTTTCTATTTATTGCTCAGCTCCTGTCTTATGCGGCACCCCACGGCTGTGATGAGTGCGGCACCTTTCCCACTGCCGTCCTCTGACAGCAGGAAGTTGACGTTACACTGAGGAGCCAGTTCCTTCACCGTCTTGTGCATGACCCCCGAGAAACTAGACAGAGACAAAAGATTTGACATCATGTTAAGTGTTCATTTGTTAAGCTAAAATGGCCTACAACTGGTTGAGCCGGTCTTTGTTCACATTTGCTTGTTGTTCTGAATAGCAATTTGCACCCCAGGGATTACATCGATAAGTGTAAATATGTTAAACACGTTGTTCACTGTACTAAAATATAAAACAAGGCAATTTACGACATGATAGAAAGGCCTTTCCTATCTTTGTTTCTTTTAATTGTACAGGCTACAGACACAAAACGTGGACATAATGTCGTGGATATTTTAACCTCGTCAATACTGTAAAGATGTACAATGAGAGTAATCAATAATAAACTGGTGAAAGCAAACAGAGTTGTCTTAGTAGTTCTTTATACAAGCTTGTAGGTACGGTCATACAGGAGTGGACACGGGGGCAAATGTGTGTGTGTGTGTTTTATAGAGGACTGTTGGTGTGCAAATTCCTGACTGTTATCTTACAATGCTCTCATAGGGAGAGCCGCCTTCTTCAGGTACGACCTTGGCAGGAAGCTACCGTGTGGTACAACAGGTCGAGTTGACCAAACATTTTTCAGCATAATATCATCATTTGGTTTTACCATATGAAGTAATAGAAGAAATTGCCACTACAATAACAGAAACAATTAAATACAGTCAGTAGGTCACTTCAACATTTCATAAACAAGAGAAATAGGTTGACAGTCCAATACCATCAAAAGCACATACCATAACATGGCAAGCATATTTATAGTTATTGTTCCTTTTTATCCCACTCTTCGCTAGAGCTCAACTTTCCCATGTTGTGGCGTGTTGAGCCACCCTTTGATTCTTTGTGGCAATCATCCTTTCCAAAATAAATTGTGTTTTTAATCTACTCTTCAAACACCTTACATTCAGATTTTTCCTTGATTGAGTTTTAAAACTAAGTATTTTAGCCAGAAGAATAATTGTATTCATCAACTGTGTACTGTCCTCATCCAAAAGCCCAAACAAAACACCAAAGGGAGTAAATGCTAAATCAATATAAAGTGTCTTAAGCCAATTTTGAATCTCAGTCCACAGTCTTGCAACGCATGGACAATAAAAAAATAAGTGCATCTGGTCTTCCTCTTCCTCCTCACAGAATCTACAAAATGGTGACGGTTCAATATTAAAAGAGTCGAGTGGTTTTTTTGTAGCGGTAATCTTGTAAAAATTCTTCAGTTGGAAGCTTCTTGAATATGAATCAGTTGTTGTTTTGTATCTGTAAACAGTGATTATAAATTATTTTATTTATTTTTTATTTCTGACTTCTTGTGTGAGGTGTACAGACCTGTTGTCGGTTTCCATCTTATTTTAATTTACATTTCCAGTTAGTTGGAATAGCTGAAAGCAGCTGGTTAAAATGAAGGAAATCACATATCTGACCATACATACAGCAAAAACACTGATATGAAATTAAACTACCTGTGCTATCTAGTAAATCATTCATACAAGTATTCCTTACTACTAGAACATAAAACAAGGCAATTTACGACGTGATAGAAAGGCCTTTCCTATCATTGTTTCTTTGGCAGTAATTAGTCTGTTGTTGATGAATTCAACTCACTGTGGATGTAGTTTGTAGAGGGTCCCGTCCACCCCCACAGTGATGTCCAGATGGTCCAGTCCTCGGTTCTCTCTGATCTTATCGACCACAGCCGCCATCCCTGCCCCACAAAGCTGAGCTGCGCGATGGGACACTGCCCCACAAACCTGTACATTATAATGAAAACATTATTATTATTGCAACACTGAACGGATCAAACCTGTCACAGTGTGTTCATTTAGAAAAGATATGTCACTTAACATGTGTATTCCATGTATAGTCCAAAACACATGCCTTCTTTAACAGTACACCTCGCTACATCTAATGCAGTCTAATAGGGAGGCGTTACATCAACCGCATGGCCAGTTCAGAGCTAGTGTGTATATTCTCTTCAAACTCCATCTCCGTCAGTAAGGACAATTGATTTGTGTTGATAACTTCCACTGATGGAATGACGATTATCAATGGTTGAGCATGACACTGGATTGGCTGTTAAACATGATTGTGTGCTTTAGTTTTTATTGGGCACACATTTCCATTGTTCGTTATTTGCCCACATTTGTATTTGGATATAGCTTACCCTTTTGACTATGATACTGTCATCACAGGAGCTGTCCAGCCCTAAGTGTTGCAGGATGGATCTCACTTGCAGCAGAGCTAATCTATCACTGGAAGAAAAAAACAGAGACATAGATGATGAGCAAAGGGGAAATTAACTTAAGTAGTTCAGTACCAACACAGCAATTTAAAGTACAAATATATCCGCTTAAAGGTAAATAAGCAAGCAATAATTAGTTGCAGTGCAATCTACTATAAATGATCTGCCAGTTTAAAAGACACTAAGAAAGAGCTCTTTTTCTTACCTCTCTATCTGTGAGAGGAACTTTGTCTCGAAGATGCCTCTGGTCTTCAGTGTTTCAGAGATCTGTCCTCTGAACAAGAATCCTCTCTTGGTCATATCTATCAGGATGTTTCGCACAATTTCCCCGAGATACATGCCGCTGCACATTTTCTCATATCTGTAAAACACATATAGCGTGCATATGAATAAACATATAGATGCATCCACACATATTGGAAGTAATCTATAAGGATATGAGTGCAGGAGATAAAGATGTGTGTGTGGATTCTAACCTTTGTTTGCCTGGATTCAGAGAGAAGTCATCCACAGCGCGGTCGCACTCGGTCCTCATGTCATCAAGGCATCCGTTGTCTCCAAAAGCCCCCCACTCCATGTTGACACACATGCGGCCCTCATCTCCATCGATCATCTCAATGTTCCTCATCTCCTCCATGTAACATGCATTACTGCCAGTGCCTAGAAACAGAAGGACATGTTAGATTTTTACTGCAAAGGGTCCCAACCATTTCCCTCAAGGGACCCCTTTTCTATTAAACTGATAACCCCGACTAACGTTTAGTGACATATTTAATGGATATTTCATAGCATGTTAACTGCATGACAATAACAATGAAGAAAATAGATGTGTCTCTAGTGAATATTGCATCAGCTATGATCTGATGGGTGGTGGTTGCGAAGTCGATAGGGACTTGGCTTGGCAACTGGAAGGTCACCAGTTCAAGTCCCTGCAAAACCAAGTGCTACCGAGGTGTCCCTGAGCAAGGCACCGTTCCCTACACTGCTCCCCGGGCCCCGTTCAAAATGGCAGCACACTGCTCCTAACACTAGGATGGGTCAAATGCA
This sequence comes from Gobionotothen gibberifrons, assembly GCA_943591055.1. Taxonomy (NCBI): domain Eukaryota; kingdom Metazoa; phylum Chordata; class Actinopteri; order Perciformes; family Nototheniidae; genus Gobionotothen; species Gobionotothen gibberifrons. The sequence goes on from CALSBZ010046709.1 coordinate 293,564, forward strand.
GAGAAACAATTTCCCCACGAGGGATTAATAAAAGTCCATCTTAATCTTAATCTGCCTGTTATTTTTAGTACGATTAAGTAAGTGCGTTTTTATTTAACATAAGCCACATACTTTATAGGTTTCTTTTTCGACAAGTTCAGTGTTTCTTCCCAACTATTGGCCATTGTTTTATTAGCTCCTTCATCCTTTGGCTGCATACTTTTCGAACGAATGCATAAATATAAGGAAAACTAACCAGCGATAAGTCCGACCTCACAGGTGGGTTCTTCGTAGGCACAGGTCATCAAGGTTCCCACTGTATCGTTCACTATGGCCACCACATCCAGCTCAAATTCCTACAGAAGAAAACATGTAATGATGCAACAATACAGTCCACTTTTAACCATTCAGAGCATGTATAACTAAATGTTGCTGCTCCTCATATCATACCTCTCTCCTCTTAATGGCATCTCTCAACAGACCAACCACATTTTCTCCTTCACAGTCTGTCGCCTTGAAGCCCTTCGTCCATGTCACAAGGATTCCCTAAACACACACACACACACACAAACAAGTAACAGGTAAGTCATATATTGCGTAGGATCCAAGGATTTCATGGACTGCCCAGGACTCATATATATTATATATATATGTAGCTACACCGGTCCAATAAATAAGGCCACGAACATACTGATATCTTTTTGACGGTTTATTCTCTCCCTCTCGCTCTCATTCTCCGAAGACAACGTGTAAACTATAAGAAATGAACATTTGAAAGTTTACATTAAATCGTAACACCTAACACATTAGCAAAATCAAAGCATACACTAAATATGAACACACATATCACAAAAGAGAAACATTTGCCGTGTGCGCCTCTTGAACCCTGTAGAATTATGCCAACGGCATGCGTTGCCATGGCAATGCCTTATGACCTGACTGTGGTCATGCGACTCACCGACCAAAACCCAAATATGAACCATTCTACATTTCGCTATTCAGATAATACTCTACATTTCACAATTGTCTAATTACACTAAAATTTGCTAAATCATAAATTGATAAGCAAGGCACACAAATGAACATCCAAATATAATCACTTCTCAGACCGTTACAATATATATTATACTCGGATATTTTGGAAACATGAAGGGCCTTCCTCTTGATGCAGCTGGTAATAGGTGTACTATCACTGGACTGTAACCCAGCGGATTTGAAAAGAAAGTAAGAGACAGTTTTGCCACTTAAAAGTGAAGGATGTTTTAATCACTCACAGCGTCCAGGCTGGTCTGTCTGCAGGGGAAGGAGAAGGTGAAGCCCAGAGGAAGACGAGTGTTCTTCATCCCCATGTAGTCCAGGAAGTCACTGATACACTGCACAATGTGATCAAACAACTGGAGGAAGAAAGATATGACAATATGTGAAACAACAGTATTTATGATAAAAACATTTTTCAAACATTGCTCAATTAGCAGTAAGTAATTCGTTTTCAACATAAAACTTAAATATTTATGACTGGTTGGATTCATTTAATGTGAGGCAATAATTAACCATAAAACTGTGTAGGAGGACTTTAAAGAACAAATTAAAGCAATACAATGACAGACTTAATGACCATTTGTATACCGATTACTCACCCTAAGGACCTTTAATAGATGTTTAAACAGCTCCCAACACATTAGTTTGACTTCACTTTACTATTCAAACATTTTCCAAAAGAAACAGTGTCCTTTTTTGATAACAATGTTATACAAAGTTAATATTCAAAACGTGTTTATTGTTTTCAAGAAGTTTATATTTAAGATTCTTCACCAACATGCAAAAAATCTTCTTAAAGAATTCAAGGTGACATGGGATGAGTGGTGGATATACAAATCATCCCTTTGTGTATGAAGCATTCCTTTAACAAGTGTTATATGACTGTGGATGCAGCCTTGTAATTTACATTTTTCAGAAGTTTGAACATACAGAACGGTTATATAATTAGCCTGCAGGCAGTACCGCTCTGTCAAAGGGAAAGGTGGAATTTGGTGGACCCCTGTTAAATATGTTGTTTGTGTCACTAACATAACAAGGCAAGCTCTTTCTTATTTACAGCAATAGTCTGAAGAGTAGTTACAAGCATATTGGATCATATTGGATCAACCCTTTATCAGTTATTTAACACCATATCTTATCCTGGATAGATAATAGAAAACACGTTATAAGATGACAGATTGAGGTGTGGCCAGAGAAAAATATGCTTGACTTTGATGCTTTGTGAAAAAGATTGTCCGGTTCATAAAGTATAGTTGACCCTATAAACAACAATACCACTCAAAGGACACAATACATACTAGAATGCTATATTATATACTATACAAATACAATAAAAAAAGCTTGAACCTTTACAAAACTGATGAAAAAAAGTGAGCATGCTGGCATATGCAAGTCCTTCCACCCGAGTGCCATTAATATTCTCAACTCAGAGGAGAGGCATTGAGAGGATTTAAACCATTACATTTATATGAACTGTTTTAATATTTAATATGACATGGTCCAAGCGTTTGTTTTACTAAATGCTTGTTGCTTGTTTTGGGTGAGCCGAAAAATCATCTTATTAAACAAAAGAAGTGAAAACATTTCACAAAAATAGTGCCTTTTCCCTTCTGGCTTCTTGTCCGGAGTATCTCAGGAGGAAGGAAACACATGGAGGAGGAATAGTGAGGATTAAAAGGTCAAAAAGCTGACATACAGGATTAGCCTCAGCCGGTGCACAAGAGTTAAGTTCAAATGTACGGTTTAAACACGGTCAACTCAATGCTAATTAATCTTTATTTCTGTCCTCCTCTTACCTATCCACTTTCTTCCCTGCTGCTTCCATCCTATCCACTTAACTCCAAGTCAACAAGCTTCATACCCCACGTCCTCCCTAACTACCCTAATCTCCACAGTAACCCCCGAGTTGAACACATATTACAGGGTCAAGTGAGGCATGCTGGATCTCACCTCCTCCCCTGTGCCCTGCATCACTTCCAGAGGAATAGCGTAGATCTTGTTGTGCATCTCCACGGTTCTCCTCTTGCCTGAACGAATCTTTACCAACAGAACTCTGAAGTTGGTTCCTCCTAAATCCAACGCCAGGAAGTCTCCATGCTCTGGACAACAAGACAAGCAAACAAACAAATACATAAATAAACCAGTAACCATGGCAAACATACTAACACCTGGAAAAGGAATAGCTGAGGACATCAATGTAAAAATATAAATTCTTCTGCTTTTGGAGAATTTCCATGTTATTCGTGTGCTAAATCTGCAATTGCACTTTGGTATTAATAATTTTACACTGCATTGTAACATGAAGGTTCTCCCTATTAAATGTTACTTTTGCTGTTAATGTTGGCAGTTTTTGTATTTATTCAAATTAATTAGTTTCTTTTGATGATTATGAAAACTTTCTGACGTTTGCAAAAGTGACATAAGCAAAATGTGTTTGACATTTCAGTCATAATTTCAGTCAGTTTCATAATTTCAGACTCTCACTCAGAGCGAGGTTCAACATGGTGTGTCGTTTATGTGTGTGTATATGTGTGTGTGTGTGTGTGTGTGTGTGTGTGTGTGTGTGTGTGTGTGTGTGTGTGTGTGTGTGTGTGTGTGTGTGTGTGTCACCTGAACCATCAGGAGTGCTGTTCACAAAGGTTGGCAGCATTTTGACAGTAGCAGAGTCCTGAGTGCTCTTTGAAAGGCCATTTTGGATCTCTATCCTCATTCTCTTCTTAACCTGGAATCATTTAGGAGAATATTCAGCAGTAGTAACACAGTGAAAGACACGCACACACATATTACCCACACTACACTCAGTATTATGTATCTGTCTTTACCTCCAGCAGTTGTTCGGTCGACAGGAGGAACTCAGACAGTGTTTGGGTGATCTCTCGTGAGTGTTCGGCGAGGCGATAGGCCACTGCCGTTACCATGGCAGCTCCTTTCCCACTGCCGCTCTCTGAGAGGAGGAACCGAATATCAGTGTCCGGCACCAAACGACGGACCGTCTTATGAAGACGACGGGCATATCTGAAATACACATAAGAGACTTTAAACGCTGAGAAATGTAGACTTCTTTAGTCATAAGACACCACACATTATAATAAGGTCATTGACATATCAAGAATGTACTGCAACAGATGTGCCAACAGAGCGTGTTGTATAAACAAATATTGGATCCACTCACTGTGGGTGCATCTTGTACAGAGATCCATCGATGCCTACAGTGGTTCGGAGTCGGGCCACGCCTTTGTTCTCCTTCAGCCTGAGAAGGATGCCGGCCAGCGCCGCAGCGATCAGGTTGGCCGAACGGAAAGACACAATGGCACAAACCTGAAGGACGAGGAGAGAAAATCATCAAGCAGCTGAAGAATAAGATAAACAAAGCTCCTTTGATTGTATTAAAGTCTTTGTCGGATGGCACATATTATGGCAGTATTCATGTACATTATAATCCTGTTTGCACTTAAAAGCATAACATAAAATAAAATAGACATACCTAAATACAACAATAGTGCTTATATGATGTAATATTGTTCATCCTATTTGCTTTCAATAGTTTGTTTGGCAGAACTACAGTAACTAATTCGATCATTAGTTGTTCAGCTTTCTTTTAATCTTAATGAACTATAATATTTTTTAACCCATTATCAACCCATATTTAATGTGCTATGATCATTGCTAACCCTTATTGCATTTTCAGATGATTGTTTAGCACCTTGTAGTGCAACTTTACGCAAAAGCGGCAATATAAATAACTATAGTTTAAAGGGGACCTATCATGCAAAATGCACTTTTGTACGTCTTTTATACATGAATATGTGTCCCCGGTGTGTCAGGGAACTCACCAAGTGTCAGAAAACACAACCCTCTCTCTTTTCCTCCATACCCAAATCTCTAAAAACGGGGCTGCAACGGAGCTGATTATTATTTGAATGTTTCTGACGTCAGAAAAGGGGTGCTCCGCCTATATGGGCAACTCTCCACCTATCAGGGGAATGAGAGACCACTCGAAAGCGCTGGAGACGCTGTAGTACATATGCCAGGCCTGTAAGTGGCGCTGTAGTCTGCCACAAAAGCAGAATCAGCCCCTGCAAAAACAGGGCTGGAAAAGAGCAAATAGAGCGAAATGAGGCATGGCTAAAATGCATGACCTGTTTGGTATTTCTTTTTAAAACTTCACAGACATGTTTTATATAGCTATGGCCCTACAATATATGTTTCAAATATAGCATGATAGGTCCACTTTAAGGTTAATCTCAACAAAGAAAAAACAGATTCACAAGCTTTTCAGCAACAATACTCACATGCTGCACAGCGATGCAGTCGTCATGCGAGGGCTCCACGCTAAGTCTTTGTAAAATCTCTTTGGTTCTCATCAACCCCTCCTTACTCCTAAACAGGAAAGACAGAGAAACCATTATGGACTAGAACTATATCATTTACAGTTTTATGATTTAGTTTCATATCTAACTGCATAGAATTGTACTAATTGTGACTTACTTCTCTATGGCTGAGATGTGTTTGGTTTCGATCTTCCCCTTAGTGAGCAGCTCAGGAGTGATCCTCCCCTCGAACAGCAGGCCTTCTCTGGCCATCTTCACCAGGATCAGACGGACCAGCTCCCCCAAATACATCCCGCTGACCATCTTCTCAAATCTAACACACAGGGAAAGGGAAAATGAAAGGTTGGTAAAACATATATAAATATTTTGTTAAATATGACTTAATGACAAACAGATAGACATTGGTAGTATTTAAAATGGTGACACTAGTTGAGTTTTTAGCAGCATCTTCTACCGGTTTTCAATACCGTAGTCGATAGCACGATTTTGAATGCTGCTGTTTTTGTGTTGAAGCTTTAGGCATCTTACATAAAAAAAAGGAAAAGCTTTGTCTCCCATGTAGGAAAGCAACCAAGGCATCCAGCCAACAACAAGCAATGCCGTTATCTCTGCATGTTATATTAACACAGTGCTGGAATTCTGTGAGCACTTGTTTAAACATGCAGTATACAGGGTTCATACACTTTTTCACCAATGACTTTTCCATGACTTCTCCATGACCTTTACCTAATTTTCCATGACCAAAAACATTTCTTTCTCAGCGGTACCACTGAAAATGGTTTATTTTAACATGGAACAGGAAAATAAGGTCTGCATATCAAACATGTTGTGCCTATCTAAAACAAATCCAATAGTAGGCTTACTAGCTTCTACTAAAATCTCTCACCAGCAAAATACCTCGTCAGTTAAATGCCATTTTACGTTTCATTACTAAACGATACAGTATTTATTATCATTATAGTATTACTATTTCGGCGATTAGATACAATATAAATTATATTTGATGCAACTTTAGTTACATTTCCATGACTTTTCCAAAACTTTGGGAAAAATATTGTTTTCCATAACTTTTCCAGGGCCTGGAATTAGCATTTATAATAATGACCATAAGAACCCTGAGTATAACTGGAATCTTGAAGCACAGCGCCATAAATCAGCTACATTCATTCAAAGGTAAAGTTGGAGGTACATCCCTGGTGTCCTTAAAGTTCCTGGTTACAAAATATTTGTTATTATTTTGATTTTTTTAAATATAAATGAATAACCATATGGCAAATCATAATAATAATAATAACTTAGATTTATATAGCGCCTTTCAGGGGACCCAAGGTCGCTTTACAGGAAAAACAGGAGTAAAAAAAAACAAAAACAGTCAGACAGACAAAACAACAACATAAATAAAATCCTGTTATACTTTCTCCATACCCAGAACAATAAGCAAAAGCTAATTGACAGACTGACAGCTAATCATCAGCTGATTCTGGAGTTCATTCAATAGATGAAGAACACAAATAAGAGTGTAGCAGTTTTGGTTTGACATACAGCTGTTTCCCGGGGTTGATGGAGCCTCTGTCTATCTCTCTGTCGAACTCTGTCCTGATGTCCTCCAGCCTGCCGTCGTCTCCGAAGGCCCCCCACTCCGTGTTCACACACATCCGGCCCTCGTCCCCCTCCACCTGGTCGATGTGGCGCAGCTCCTCCATGTAGCACGCATTGGTGCCCGTACCTTACACAGAGAAACACATATCATTAAAAGTTCAATATATTATAGGTCTCAGATACAAAACATGTCTCTGAAGTGGCTCCAAACACCAAACAGATCATTGCAGCATCCCATAATCCCCTCTGTTTCAGCCCTGTTTCAAAAGTGCTGATTCTCTGTCTGTTACTTTAGATGAAAATAAGGAGCCCCTCCCCACGCCCCTCTGAGAGAGATTTGGTTAAAAAGAACACTATGGTGCTCTAGGAGGAGATTCAGGTGATAAGGTGGGGGGGGGTGGCTAATGGTTACACAAGCCTTTATGACATCATAAAGTGGCCAAAATCTGATCAGCTCATTTTCAGACAGGTTTTTATAGAAATGGATCAGGACAAAAAGAGAGAGAATCTTTTGTCCTGAAACTTTCAGAATCTCTTTACACAGAGGGGACACAGGTTGATGTAGAAAAGACATGAAAAAGTGGATTTTGCATAATAGTTGATCTCTAAAGTTGAATCAAGCTCTATTCAGTTTCTTCAAACTGTTGTGCCACAATGCCAAATACACTTTTGAATCTTTGTTGAAGTACCTATGATGATGCCGACTTCACAGCGCCGGTCATCAAAACCACAGGTCATCATCGTTCCCACGGTGTCATTCACTACTGCCATGATGTCAGCTTCATAGTCCTGAGAGAAATGAAAACACACACACACACAAAAGTAAGTATGGTTTATGGTTATATGTGCCATTCTGCATCCCAGTTTTATTTAGAATAAATGATTTCAAAATTATTCCCATAAGTGTTTCTATGAAAAGAGAAAAAACATATTTATACCTAGTGACAGAAAAAGCACAAAGGATATTTGGTATAATTATAAAGCCTGTGAAATTATTGTCATTTTAAACTTGTAAACTGTGGTGTTATTTTTGTATTGTTTGTTTGTTGTATTTAGAAAGTCAAGATGTATGTCCTGTACCAGAACATGTTCAATAAATAAAGATAAATACGTTGGTAACTACAGAATGAGGAAGTGAGGCGTCACATGGTCAGAAAATGAAACCAAAGATAGGACTCACTCCTCGCTTCTTTATAGATTTGTTGAGCAGCTGGACAACGTCCATTCCCTCCACTCCACTGGCCTTGAAACGCTTTGTCCACGTTACCAGAAAGCCCTGGAGACAACAGAGAGAGAGACACAGGAAAGTGAGATTAGGAAAGAGATAGATTTGATGCTAAATGGAGACTTGGCTTGGGTTAACTCATAATGTAAATGTACTGCAGTATAATCGTCAGATATTTGAATAAAAGATAACACATGGAAAGTGTCGTGTGTCACATAGAAGTACCGTAAATTCCGGACTATTAAGCGCACCTGAATCAGTACGGTAGACAACATCGGCATCTGCTAATCAATTATGAATTGTGTTTTACCTCGTCTAGTTTGGTCTGCTGGCAGGGGAAGGAGAAAGTAAACCCAACTGGGAGTTTCTTGTCTTTGATGCTGTGTTTTTCCATGAAGTCACAGAGACACTCTGCCACATGGTCGAACAGCTGGGCAGAGGTGGAGAGAGGGAGAGGATGTTTCAGGCTGAGCTGAAGAGACTCTTTATGTCAGTGAGTGTATCTCAGTATAAACCTACTTTTGTTCCAGTGCCGTGAATGATGTCCTCCGGTGTGTCGTAGATTTCACTCTCCATCTGAACCGTCTGTTTCTTCTCATGGCTCACTCTGACCCGGAGGATCCTGAAGTTACTGCCTCCCAAATCCAACGCAATGAAGTCTCCCTTTTCTGTGGCGACGGGAAGAGTGAGAAGATGAGGGAGAAGTGGAAGATACAGAAAGAAGGGTGAAGTCTAAGGAGAGTGTTGTTAACATGACCTAAGAGTACACTTCCTATTAGCACAGTTATGACAGGAAAAGAAAAACATGCATTATCAGATGTCTCCCTTCTTTTAACTTGGCAACACATTTCCCTTTAATTCAAACTTAAGCAATGTACATTTCCACATAATAATAATAATATGTCTCCAACATTGTGACCTGCATTCATGGATACTAGTGTAAGGAAATGGTGTGGTGGCAGAAATAAACCTAAACTAGGAAGGTGTTGCTTTGTGTGACCTGTGATTAGAAAAATGACATAGTGGTTAATTATTAGTGAATGTTCACTTAGGGACTGTAGTTTAGTATTTCTGTCTGAATTGGGAAGACATAATTGCTTTAAAGCATTCTGATTAGATAAACTGCTAAAATGTCACTGCTTTTTCCTAACTTATTGTGTATCAGAGATCTTATTGACCTTTGATTAGAAGTGAAAGCATACAGGTCAGATTGGAGAGCTCATGTTTAATTGTTTATCAGCTTATAGTCAATCTTCACATGCTTTTCTAAAAATGTTGGCAAAGATGGTTGTAAACAGTCATTAAGAAGGTACGAATGCCAACGTGCTTAATTTCTTAGTAATGTTTCTGATAACATTAGCAACATTCTTACTTACTGACCCAGAAGTGTATTTTCACTTTACTATGATCTCGTGCCACACATTATTCTCAGATCATAATACAAGGTCAGATTAGGCGTGCAGACTGACTGGGTTTTAATTTTATCGGCAAGAAATGTAAATACTTCAGAGACAAGCAGTACAAAAATAGGATTGTTTTTAAAATAATGACAAAGCATAAAATAGTTCTTCAGGCCGGTGAATAGCAGCAATTGATTCATGGTAACATTGATTAGAAAGATAAAGAAGTTTAAGAATAACATGTCGTTCAGTTACTTGTTATTCAGTTTTCCACATTATAATTTGTGTTTCGTAAAAAAAAAAATAATACAAAAACACGATTTGAATGTATTTTTAGACTATTAAGACTAAAGGTATTCCATTCAACTATCTGTAAGGACTTTCATTGCTCCTATCTTCTCTGGCAAAGGCAGCAGGATTACTGCTAATCTCTCTGTTTGTCTGACAGCACAACGTTCACAGTGCAGACTAAAAATAGATTGAAGATTTATTTTGTGCCAACCTGTGTCTGTAGTTTTGCCTCCATTAATATTCAGCTGATGAAGGTACTAAAATAACACTCAGTTGATATGGATGGATGAAGAAAATTGAGCTACAAGGGCAGAACCACTGCAGTACATTAGGATTAGACACATGCGGCAGACAATGACATAATGACAGGGAGAAGATTTAAGCACATTTTTACGTCACTAAACCAATAGGGAGCAATTGTTTTGGCTTTTGAGATTAGGTTGGATGAATGTATGAGATCTCGTGAAGTGAAAGGTGCATTAAGGTAAACTTCGTCATCCTTAAAGCCTCATGCTTGCCCTGTGTCTTGCGGTTACATCTTGTTTCCTTCTAAATGTCATATATATGGCGAAAGATATGAGGGATCAGGTCAATTGGACACTTTTCATAAATGTTACTGACTTCTGAAAACTGGGAAAGATCACAAAAACTATGAAAAAAATGGTTGACTTTGTTTTTTTGATTGTAATACACTGTTCTGTTAATTCCGTTTCTATTGTCCTATAATGCCCTGTAGGCCAAGAAAGAGGAGACCATATTTTAATTGCAGGTTGTTCCATAAATGATAAAATAATTGTAATGGACTGTGCAGGCTTACCTCTGCCATTAACTGGCTTTGATAGTGGTTTCATGAGAGAACGAAATCAACATGATGGGGGGGTTTGAGGTACTGACCTGAGCCATCAGGGATCGACCGCACGAACGTTGGCAGCATCTTCAGCACGGCGGTGGGGTTGGTGTCCCGGCCCAGGCCTTTCACCAGCTCCCTCTTGAAGCGCTGCGTGATCTCCTTCAACGTCTCATCAGAGAAACGCATGGAGTACAGGTACTTATCGATCTGAAAAGAACAAAGAACGATAAATCGTATACATCTTAACAATTCCTCATCAATCTGTAACCACGATACTATGAGTATCCATTAAGCCATATATCAACATTGAAACACACAAACCTCTGACACTGGTTATTTCTAGGGATGTAACGATATATATATATATATTTTTAAAACCTTTATTTAACCAGGTGGATCTCTTTTTCAAGGGAGACCTGTCCAACATGGCAACAAGTAGGTTACAACATGAACATAAAACAACAGATAACACAAAAGGACATCGTATTTACAGGGCTACATGTACATACCCAGAGACATAGACAAGTGCCAACAGTATATTTATATCTCGCCCTGTCAATAAGCCTCACCTTCTTGGCAAAAACGGTATTGTTTATGAAGTGGTGGAGAGACAATGCACAGTTTGACCCACTGCTGTTACCCATGGCCAAAGCATATCTCTCTGTCCCAGCAACATCAGTACCAAGCAAGAGAGTTTTTTCCACAGCAGGGGATATTGTAAACGCCCAAACATCCCAGCTTCTACCTGGAAATGTGGACATGCTCATATTCCTAAAAGATAACCTTGATGATGCTGAGTGAGTGAGTGAGTTAGTGAGAGTTGAGTTACTTGAAAAACTAAAGTGAAACTTGATTTATTTTATTGCAGGATCTGATTATTATATTTTTGACACTTTAAAATACTACTATCCTACTAAGATGCTGTACAAATCAGATTGATTATTTAATAAAGAACATTTTTTCAAGTAAAAAAAATAAATAATTCAAAATAATAATTATTGTACCGTGAGTTTTTTGTATCGTTACATCCCTAGTTATTTCACTTTCACTTTATAACTGAGTTAACTGAGATTTACTGGATTTGATGATTGCAGTCTGTATTGAATCATGATGATTCAGTATAACTCCCTATCCCATAATGTCTGAGTCATCTGCTAGTCCACGTCCTGAACTGATTGATCCCAGCTCTGCTTAACCTTTAACATAAATCAAGAGTCACAAAAACAAACAAGACTTTGTATTGCTTCATTGCAACTTGAATGACACTTTGAGCAGGGCTATCATACTGTGGGCATAGGGCACAATGTATAATATAAAGCACAGTATCATGAGTGACACACTGCAAGGACAGTACACACCCTTCATGCTGTTATCAAGGCAATAATGCACACTCATGCCTGGTGAGTGGATTTGGGTTTGACAGTGGTGAGG
>CALSBZ010046709.1:305717-316168 GCA_943591055.1 Gobionotothen gibberifrons
GTGGATTTGGGTTTGACAGTGGTGAGGGTAAGGGAAGAGTCTCTAAATAACAGAGACAAACTGACTGTCTATTCACCATAAGTGTAATAGTTGTAGCACATCCGCATTTAGGTGTGCCTTCATGAAATCATCAGCACTTCTTGCACACTCTTTATTTCTTTACAAGCCAGATTGCATGCTGAAACTGCCCACTATGTAAACTGTGTCAGATACTCCACACACAAGCCTGAGCTGTCGGGCCTTTGAGTAACAGGATGTTAAACAGACTGTTGAAATCCATTGTTGCATCACACTCTATAATGAATCAAAGACCTACTTTATACTGGAGTGTTACACAACAGAGCACAATGGGACAGACACGTTACTCTGCTTAAATGTCAAGTTCATTATGACTTGCTAGCTTAACACATAGCTATGACCAGTTTGATAACAAATAACCATTTGAGATCATTGATAAGCAATAGGAGTTCATACAATCATGCTCACTTGATTCAATATTTACACAGAAACAATACTTTTACGTATTCTGACGTACATTGTAACAGACATCAGATAGGAATGTTTTGACTTCCTGTTTTAGGAGTCAGTCACACATTAATAATAAGTAATAATACATTTATTTTGGGGGGCGCCTTTCATAACACCCAAGGACACCTTACAGGGCATAGGGGCAATATAGGGAACAATTAAAACAGTGGATTTAGTGAAGTATCAGCCGGGGTAAGACAAGACAAACAACAGGAAATTGACTATAGAAGGACACAAAAGGACACAGGGTACAGATTATAAAGAAAATGCCAGTTTGAACAGGTGGGTTTTGAGTTGGGTTTTGAATGTATTTGAATGTATTTTCATTAATTGTATTTCCTTCACAGCTCTGGTCTCTGGTCCATAACATGCAACATAGATTCATTATTTTAATTTGGTTGTCAGGTATTAAGCACACTTTGAAATAGTAAAAGATGACAGCAAAATAAATTGAAAAAAACAATCAATAAAATATGAACAGGTTTTGATTTCACCATATGTGCTAGAGTGTGTGACTTTTCTGTCACAGTAAGCGGTCGATTTGGCCTTTATCATACCCTTGTACATCACTTTAGAAAAGTTGCTCTGATGTCATAAACAGCCATACAACCAAATATGTATGTGCCAGCATGTTTTAAACATTTTTGGGATATGTATTTTGAATACAAACTTGTTTTTGTAGGAGCCAAGGTCAAACTACTAAAAAACACCCTAACACATTAACACAGCCACAATGAATGAAACTATAAAGGAATGAAGCCAATACTGTCCCTCGTAAAACAAATGGTTAAGTAAGATCTAAGGCGTACATTTGACACACAGATTAATAATCTGCTGTTTAATCATGCAGTCATCTTTGAATAGTATAAAACATTGTGAGTCAACATGGATAGTTACATGACAACAGCCCTGTACAACTACTCTGCAGGCGTTACATTCCCTATAGTCTGCCTAAATGTGGAGTCTGCCTCTGGGATGAATGCTCATTATCACGTCTCATCACACTTGAGCCACAAGCTGAGTGAATGCAATTTCTAACCTTCATAAGCTCAGTGAAACACATTCATACTGTTAACCTGCTGCACTGCACCACTAACAGTTCCTCAGCCCAACCTGAGCAGTATTTTCTCTGAGTTTTAGTCGACATGTTGGTGCTTGACAACGCCCTCTCAACATGACACTACAGGAGACTGCCCACAGCATCTGTTATTTCAATCACACCATAAACATTCAAACAGGCGTGTCTCTGTTCTCTCTTTCTTTCATTACATTTGGTTGAGCTTACGCTTAAAGGTGGGGTAGGTAATTGTGGAGAAACCAGCTTGAGTGCGCTAGAATTTGAAAATACACAGCCGGAAAAAATGTGCTACTTCCTTACAGAGCCCCTCCTCCAACACACACGAACGCGCACATGACCAATGAGGGCACGAGATAAGTTTGTGCACAGATGGAAGGCTGACAGGCAGGTAGGCCATCCAGTTATTTTAGCCGGGCCGGCTCAGATGATTGGTCGTGCTTTTTACAGCGCTACGGCTTCCACAGATGACATTTCTTTATGGATTTTTTGTCAAAGCACTTAAGATATACATCGCTATCGGGATGTTAAGAGCATTCCATGGAATATAACAAAAAGTGTATCTCGAGCCGGTTTCTCAAACTTACCTACCCCACCTTTAAATCAAAGTGACTTACAATAAGTACATTCAACCATGAAGAAACAAACAAAAAAAATCCTGCAGGTACATTTCCCATCTATAAACCAAACCAGATTAAGTGCTACTGCATTAGCTTCACTTACATTAGCTTCACCACACATATGCCATACCTTTCTACTGGTCACTTTTAGAAAAGGTATTCTGACAAGACTAAATAATATAATAGGTATATACACCAAACAATGGGGCTTGTAATCATTAGGCTTATAAATAATTGCTTTAGTGTTCTTACAACTCGTTATAGAGGTGACACCATTGATTTAAAGCAGAGTATTTGAAAGTCAACATGGTAAACTAGCATGCTATTTTTTCATTGTGTGTTTGACAAGTTAAAATGCAAAAATAGCTTTACGCTTTTGCATTTGTTTATGCATTTTTGCATGTGGTCTTTTTGAAGCAGGTCAGCTGTCTAATATAGTGAAATGAAAGCAGAGTTGGATGAGAGCTACTGCATCACAAATATCTACAGTGTCTTCCTGAGACACCCCATGCAGGGAGTAGATGTGCTACACCTTTCCACCAAGTTTCATGAAAATCTGAACGTTTTACCATAATCCTGTTGACAAACACTATATAACTTCTGGCAGAGAAAGCCCTTGATTTTTGCCAAATGTTAAAACAGCTGCCAGCAATGGTGAGATTACATCTGAAATCAATATGTTAGTCTGCAGCTCTGTAGTCTATAGCTCATTGTTTTGATTCACTAGTCCATGTGGTTGAGTTCATCAAGTCTAAATGATGGAAGTCTCTGAGAAACAGACAAACACTGAAGCCTCAAGTCATCAGCTAACCAAATGCTACTTCAGGAAATCTGTATAAATCAGTATATTTCAGTGCTTAGAGCTCCTAATTTGCAGATAATGAAAAAAAAGGTGTGGAAGGAAGTCAGCTTAGCATTCTTCAATAGCCTGCTCCTCATCTATGCTTGAGGCTTAAGGAGTAGGCTACATTAGCCGCTACTAGCATAACACGCTCAACCAAGCAGTTGGCAGTAGAGTTGTGTTGTGTGTGTTTTAGGTGGCAGATTTTGATCAAATAAAAGACACAAACAAAACTAAATCATAATTTTGTCAAATTACAATATGGTATGCAAGTGAAAATCAATAGTGTTTTAAGTAAAGTTGACCAATGTTTGCTAACATGTTAATGTGAAGTTTGATAAGTTGATCTAGTATTTCAAGGTTTGAGTCAGCTTTTTGTGGTCATAAAAGTTGATAAATATAATTATACGTCTTCACAAAGTTTGGTATCTTGGTAAATGAAGAAATTATACATGCATTAGTTTCCTATAGTGCATAACAACTCTTGCGCGGTCAGCTGATGTAAACAGATCCATTCAGATTGTTATCTTCTTATGCCAGCAGGTACACTGCTGCTGCCTTCCTGTGCTGCTACTCATTGGTCCCAATAGTTATTCCTCCAATCATCACATTGCCAATTTCTCTTCTAGTTTGAACATAAGATGAAAACTGTGTGAATTCTCAACGTGTTCCTATCAGCCTTTTGAACAAGAATGCATCTGTAGCTACTAGTCTATTTAAATGACAATGACACTAGCTGGTATTACTGGGTAACAAAGGGGTGGATTAAAAGCAGCTATTGTCAACAATGCTCAACAACAAACCAGGAGAAATCCACTGAACTCCCGCTGCAGGATATAAATTAGTATCTATGACTCAGCACTCAGCAGGAGAAACCATGCATAAGCACTTTATTATAGCAGAGCATCAGCTGATCTCGGCAATGGATTCCCACGACTAACAGGCACAGAAAGTACTGTGCCTGATCCATCATCATCATTAACCCAAAGAGGAGTTTCCAGTTTGTCCACTAGTGTTGAGCAAAGGGACATTTCCTGACATGAGGCCTCTATGATGTGTGAGTCTGTACACATTAATCTGTAAAAGGCCATGTTTTCCCCTTAACACACAAGTCTCCTCTGACACACACAGCTTGAAGCTAAGTTACAGAAAAAGATCACGCTCGCTCTCTCTCTCTCTCCCTGTTTCTTCTTCCCTCCTCGTTTCTGGCCCATTTCTCCTTCTCCTCCTTTCTGTTTGCATTCCTCTCCTCAACAATGCTTCGTCCTCTTTGTGGCCACAAGGTGGTTCAAGAAAGCATTGAAACCTGATTCCATTGTGTATGTGTGTGTGCACCCAAGGCCTCACCATGTGGAAAAGTACTGTCCTCTACAATGCCCTCTATTGCACCTTCCTGTTTGCCACACACACTGAAACACCACTTTGGATGCTCGCTATCAAAGAGTACAGCCAAGGACACTGCAGTGGATTGAGTGAAGAGAGGACGCACTCAGCTGATTGCGGTTCTTTGACATCAGCAGCTACACACAGTTTGTCAAAAAAACATTACTGATGGGATTATCTGTATACTTTCCCTAGTGAACGCTTAAATCCTGAGCTGTACGTTTGAGTCACATTTGAAGTTGATGTTGAGGCTGAGACAAGCCCTGCTCTTTCAACAGCTACACAATAGCTACACACCTGGCACAGTGTGTGGGTGTGTGTCAGTGTATTTGTGTGTAAGCCCTCTTCTCCTGTCACCTGTGGTCACATGGTTCAAAGCTGGCCTATTTTAGGGAAGCATGGATAGGACGAGTGCAGGAGTAAAGAGGGAGGGAGACGTGTTGTATTACATCACATTGCGGCTGTTAATACATTTATTTTACCTTTACAAACTCGGATTGAAATTGGCACAGCAGGTACATCCATGAGAGCTTTCTGTGACACATTATGTGAAGGAAGATTGTTAAGTTTAACTAAAGTGGCTTCAGATAGCACATTGAAGAAGTTACCCCTCATGGCTTTCTTTCTGCAAGAATTCTCCTGAAGCTTAGGCAACACAACCACTTAGTTAGGTAAAGATCATGGTTTGTGTTCACATAGACTAGTAATGCTCAATTTAGGGTGCAGGGCAACATTTTTTTGACAATAGATTAGTCAATAGGTAGTCGCATTGAAAATGGACTAATTGAGCTTTTTCTTTATATAAAAAGAAAGTTCAAGATCCTTGTCCCAGAGCACAGGTTTGAGCTTGATAGCTTGACCCTGGCCTCCTGTCATTTTTCAAAAGGGGCTACTATGAAAAAAGGGTTGAGTCTTCCTGAAATAGACCCTTTCTGGCAGAAAGCCCTGAATGCTGACTTTTCCAATGTGCCTTCAGACAGAGAGGGAAATTGAGGAAAGTCACGCAATAGCTAGGAACTTATTTCAATGTATACAGGAAAAGAGCAGCATTTAAATATCCAGTTGGTAGCCTAACATCATCAGGAAGCGACCTTAAAGGAACCCTGTACCATATGTTCAAGTACATGTTGAGACATTGCCTTAGAATACATACCCATTATTTATTCTAAGGCATTTTTATTTATTCTAAGGCATTTATTCTGACTCTATTTTACTTTATGGGTCGACCATAGTTTACAGGATGGAGCTGTGTGCGTATTTGTATGTTTGCAACATTATTTCTCGGCACATTCAATGAAGAACTATTGGGAAGTGTTGGGTTGTGGAAAAGCTCAGTTCCTCCACTAAACGCACTCTGTGTCTTTCATAACTAAAACTGGTCCAGCCAGTGAAAGTGTTACTTACAGTGGGGGCTGCTCAGCTGAGAAGTTATGAAAGACACATTCATGGTGCTCAGTCACTCTTCTCCTCATCAGCCTTGAACTTTTTCATACTCAGTCAGGCATTTCAACCTACATAAAGAAGCTAGAATGATCAGCTTCAGGAACTCTTTGATATATGCATTCATTTAAATGCTTTCCTCATTCTTTAAGGTCAAACACACTTCAATGATTAGGATGACTTTAACAGGATAGAAACCATGTGGACATTGGGTATGGGAACACAATATTCCTCAGATTGTTATGGTGTTACTGATCATGGCAGTTGTTAACAGACTGCAGCAAAAATATGAATTGCTGTAAATGTATTAAACAACTGCATGTTTCATCTTATTTAAAGACCTTTCCTCACTCTTTCTACTCTTCTGCGCTGAGATGAATGAAAGTGCAGGTATTATTTTAACAAGATGATAATAGAGTCTCTGTGACCCATAACATAACATTGCTCTCTCTTCTCAATTACAACCTTCTCTTCCCTCTGCTCGTATGTCCTTTCATCATTGCCTCTCACTTCCTCTCTCCTCCCTTGCAACACCTCTCAAAACTTACATCCAGGAAACACACACACCAATCTGTCACGTCTCCTTTCAAATGTCACAACACAAACACGTCTGAGCAGTTGTCACGTATAATTTGTCTGACAATAAAAACAAATCTGGGTCATTGTAAAATTACTCCACTTCTCTCCCAACATGCTTTGTGTTGTATTCACTTCCTTGCAGAGATGTGTCACATACAGTAACCTGACTTCCTGGAAACTCGAGTCTTACAGCAAAGTTATGGTGATGGCAGTATGAGAAACTCAATGACCTCTACAAACACATGCTCAGCTCTCACTAGTACAAACACAATATCAAAAGCGGTGACAGAATTAACAGAAAACACTCACCTTTTTAACCTGATCATCCTTGAGTTCAGTGAAGTAATAGGCTAGTAGCTGGGCTGCAATCATCCTGGTCCTCTTTCTCTCTCACACGCACATGCAGACTAACACACACACTCTCTTTCTCTGCCACACACGAGACCACCTACAGTAAGATGGGGGAAAAACCTTGAATATAAAAAGTTTTAAAAAAAGAAACTCTAAAGTCTGCTCTCTGGCTACAAGTCTGTCACGCGCCAAAAGAGATATTGAAATATCCTGAGTCAAATCCTGTGTGGTTTAAAAATAGCCAGAGCTTCTTCATGTGCTGCTAAGACTCCACAGCTCTTCCTCTCTGAGCATGTGAGTAAAGCCAGGAAGCATGAGTGAGACAGCAAGTTTAGCCGCAGCCTGCAGGAGGCAGAGAAACGGAGAAGTTGGGAGGGCCCAAACATGAGCCCTGCCCACTGACTCTGCGCTCATTGGTCAGCGAGTGAGAGAGTGGCGTCGGTGCCACATCCTCTCTTCTGTGATTGGCTGACCTGAGGGACGCATTGGAGGCACATTTTGTGATGGAGGAAGAGAGAGAAAAAAAGGGTATGCCTAATTAGGGAGTGGAATAGGGAGGAGGGATTGAGATAGAAAGGGGGAAGTGAGAGAATTTTGGTTTTACTGCTTCAAGGAAGTTATTGAGTCACGTTCCTTTCAGGTTGTAATTGTGAGCAAATGACTCATGCTGTCATCATAACAGTCAATGCACTTTATAGTTTTTTTTTATTATCATTTAGCTTCAATATTGGAAAGCAACGTTTTTGCAAATGTCAGGAACATTACAGTAGGATGGTCAGGTAGTTTCAGTGGTATCTCTATGGTAAAGAGTGGCAGAGTTCAGAGGACCCTCGGTGGAGGAAGTTGTTGATGCCTTTGCAGGGGAGGGGATGCTTTCTGTATGAGGACCAGATCAAGGTTACAGCTTTGTACATACTGTGATAACAAAAGTGTGCTGGGTTTAAGACTGTCTACATATTCATAATCATAATGTGCATTTATTCCTATTTTATTGAAATAATTACTAAGCTAGAAAATAGTCTTCGGATTCTCTGTTGTTCTGAGTTCCTATGTTTGTTGGATGTGGATATATTGTATTTATTTACCCACACATAAGACTGCATATAATCCGTGAGTAATTACAAAAATACCAAATGTGACAGGAGAGGTCAAAAGCCCACAGTTATTCAATGGACCTCACCTCAACTGAAGGACAACATCAAAAAAGGAAATATACAACAAGAAATGAACAGCAACATGAGCAGAAAAAACTAAGTAGTAGTGTAAACATGTTGTCAAGAAATAATTAAACATCATACATTAAATGTGAGGAAGTTTCTAAAGTTGTTATCACAGTGCCTAATGTAGGTCCAGAATGTCAATGTCACTCAGGTAAATTGGAAAAAACCTGACCCGATTTAAGTCCAAATGAGTGTTAATAAATAACAGCCCAACCTAGCCCTCAGGTTAGGGCAGAACATCAAAACGATCCTGCACTCACTCACTCAGTCACTCAGTTTCTCACTCCACCATTGAGAGTGTTGCCCGTCAGCTGTCACTTTCTCCACTGTCCCTAGACAAACATGACGTCATTATCACAACAACAGCTGTCTGTTGTCTGGCCTCTCTAGAGAACTGTAATCCTTTATACACTTAATTTGTCGGAGTGGATTTAATGTAGCCTTACCACGTTATATCTAAAAGGTAGCAGTGGGTTACACAATAAGTCAGGACAGTTCAAATCCAACTAAAGTGTCTTTAAAGACATCAAATGACTTCTGAAGACATTAAGGACGATTTTTGTTATGCATCCCAGATATTTCACTGTGCTTAAATATCGTTATGGTGTGATCTTTTTCATTGTACCCATCTGCCTCTTCTGCGTGTGATTTCTTCCATCCCGAGTGTGCCATTTGGCATCATCTGCCAACCTGCCTGCCTGGACTTGTTGTAGTCATGTGTCAGTAGTGAGAGTTGTGCTGGTTACACAAACCACAAATTGCCCTGGCTGCACTGAAAGTATGTCTATTGAAGCCGATGATAAAGAACAGGAACATGGTTTATCTTACTTAAACGAAAACAAATTGACATATGATAACGTTTACATTTAAGCACTTATCAGTAATTACAAAAACATAACTTCTATGGTAAATCACCCACTGCTGTTTTTCATTTCAAATATCTTCTTTTGTTCTAACAATTCAAAGTAATTATTAGTCCATGAAATCGGCTCTTTATCCAGTGACAGTCTGGTAATTTCTCTCAGTTAAAGGATGAATGATATACGTCCTTGTGTTTTCATATAAACTATTTGCATATTGCTTTAAATACACATCAAGATAGGAACATTAACATGCCACATCAAGCTCCCACATGCCCCGTTGGCAAACCACTGACAATCATCTGGTTTGTTTACTCCAATGGGCTCACGTTGAACTCAGGGACATGTCATTGCGAGAAAAAAAGAAGGAGTTCCATCTCTTTCTCGTTTTATACTTTGTCTTAATTATAGGGCTATATATACATTGTAAAGATCACAGAAGACTAGCCAATTTATAATTTAGATCGATACACAAGTTGTCGTTATTCATGCTGCTCCTGCAAAAGGCTGAGATATATTACATTAAGTTAACCTCGAGCAAAACACAGTACAGGAACCTAGCTGTTATTAGTATGGGATAGGACTTTACGTTATATGACACACAAGTATACTTTCAGGCTCTATTATTTGTGCTTTGCCTCCTTCTGCTCTTCCTAATCCATTCCTAGAATATTATAGCCATGTTCTACAGATCTACAGCGACTTCAGATTATTATAGTATATGGAAAGGGAAATTACCTTAATTGACAACGTTTTCCCATAAGCAAGAGAAGACGGCATTAAACAGTCTTCACCACTGCGATGTTTTGATGCAATGTGGTGTCGCATTTTTCCCCAGTCCACTCCACATAGAGATTAGAATTTT
The DNA here is from genome assembly GCA_943591055.1 of Gobionotothen gibberifrons. Taxonomy (NCBI): domain Eukaryota; kingdom Metazoa; phylum Chordata; class Actinopteri; order Perciformes; family Nototheniidae; genus Gobionotothen; species Gobionotothen gibberifrons. Next base: position 315,480 of record CALSBZ010046709.1, read on the forward strand.
TGATTTGTTGTATCTTTTGAAGACAAATCAATAATCATCAAATACAGATACTCTGGTCCCTAAGAAAATAACAAATGTAAAACATATTGTTCGCAAAACTGTTCACAGCCTGTCCCTTTGTAGTTCCAGAAGGACAAGCATCTCAACTCGTCCACTTCTGACCATTTCAGTGTTTGTGTGTGCAAGTGTGTGTGTCAATGCTCTTATTGTTGGTTTACAGGCAAGACAAAGCCCTACACAGAGCCTTACACTCACACAAAGGAGATGAGTGTATAATAAGACTCACACACCTCACGCCTTCAGGAAGAGTCTGAAAGACGTGAGGGCTTTTTGAGGATTTTCAAACTAGAATAAAAGCTTACATTTTAAAGGGAGGCACAGTTATTTGTTTGTGTACAACAAAGAGGTAGGATGAAAATAGATGGATAGAGGACAAGGAGAAAAGAACATGCCGGTTTCTGTATCACTCTCACAGTGGCGTGCTGCAGAGCTGCAGATCCAGCTGTGTTTGCTACATTAAAGCTGCAGCGTCAGTGTAGGCCTATGTGCAGTTTAACTGTGAAGCTATTAGGTCACTGCTAGGACAGTGAGGGATTACGGTGCAGTGTGTGTGTGTGTGTGTGTGTGTGTGTGTGTGTGTGTGTGTGTGTGTGTGTGTGTCTGTCTGTCTGTCTGTCTGTCTGTCTGAC